>OU015463.1:25216960-25241960 GCA_907164805.1 Brachyptera putata | reverse complement strand
GCCCAATAAATAATTACTATAATTATATAGTCTAATATGAAAATAAGGAACATGAATCTTTGCTAGCTAAACAAATTTGACACAATATTATCGTATTCGACTGTGAAATCTTCATAGAAATTATTTGGCACACTTTGAGCAATACCTTATCGTCTATCGTAATAGTGATTACCATATATAATATTTAAGTATTTTCAATAACAGTTTATTATGTTCTGATTTTAACAATTAAAAATTGAACACAATGAAATAATGCAAAAAATTATACATAGTAGGCCCTACTGTATTCGATAGGTACACACCACCGCAGTACGCACATAGGCCAATGTAGCAAAGCAATACTTATGCAGCATCTAACTTGCTACTGCAATAGTGCCTTACTTTGCTGTATTCATTTGTAACAAAATAATGTTACTTATAATAGTTTGATAACAATCTCACTAGGTAGGTTACATTTGTTTGGCATATCTAGCTTCGTAGTTCCACGTCCTACTCTTCGTCACAACGTACATGAAATCCTGCAATCAGTATCGCTTCCATGAACCTAACCTGTATGTGGGGCGAAGAACATACCTCAACCCACGTGTGGCATGGCGAGACGGCACACTTGACTAGCATCGTCTACAAAACACGCAACGGAGTCTTCATCCAAGTCAACATTTCACGTTCGGGCTATACATGAAACCCGTGTTGTATGGCAAAAAACGAACAAACACTAAATCAACACAAACGCAGGTCTAATGTGCAAAGCAAAGAGGCCACGGACGATTTGGAGACAATACACAATTGACCTGTAGGCCCTATACCATGACAAGAAATCACATAACAACAAGGGAATCACAACACTTTTTAGAAACACTTCTTCATACCATAATTATAGGCCTATAACATAAAAAATCATAAAGATTGAAAAATGAAGAGAATGAAAAAGAAATAATTTTAGCAAGCATGAAGATGATTAACAAGGCCATATGGCTGGGAGAATAGATAATGAAAGAAACGACAAAAAATCACTTATATACTGTATGCTTCAGTGATATTAATGGTAGCATTAAACCCGTACGTTGATAGTTCCATTTGATACGAGGCCAAGCAAACCACACTCAAGACAGGCGATAGCAGGAATTTTGTCGTTTCGAACTTGTCACAATAATATTGCTTTTCTCACATCTCTGGGGCATTGAGCTGGATGGTAGCCTGGATAAGTTGTTCCAGCTCGAACTGTTCCTGAGCATACGAGTCAGGGTGGCACCGCGGACTATTGGCGAGTGTAGGGCAGTGGCTGTTCTGACTAACGGCTTGCATCATAATATGAACCCATGGTGGCATCGACAGACGGTACCAACATTTTGGCAGCTGGTACCAAGATCTGGAACTACAGAGGCAAAATTAGGGGAGATGGCATGACGGTGCATGTGATGGCACAATTGTACATGTGGTGGTAAGTAAAATAACTCGAAAGGAATGATGGAGGTCTGTCATGACAGACTCCAAATTGTAACATTAAATTTTTTTCAGTCCATTCATTTTGTAAAGTAAGTGAGAAGAGTTCCCATACTACTTAATTCTGACACCATTATATAAATCTACAAGTAAATAAAAGTACTAGACTTACCATCATTGCAGAAAAGGGATTCTGCTAACTTGGCCGGTAGTGCCAATGGTTCAATTCGAGCATTAGCGATGGCGCATTGTTCCATAGCATACACCAGTTGCTCCATTCTGCGTTGCCCCAAAGACACTGAAGAACCTGGAGCAGAACCAATTCGGTATGACTTACTGCTTGCCTGGTACAGTTGCATGTTACAGTCATACTGGCTGTCAAACAATGTCCGACACACATCGGCTGCCTGAGGAGAGGAACACGCACGTGATGACAAACAGACCAACGGGAATAGATCCGTTTTAGTGTTTGTCTCCGAGAAGGGATTTGTACCGGTGTTCGCCTGCACTGAAACAAGCTACTTAGGTTCAACATACGATTCCAAAAACGGGCGAGTCGTTGGTTCCATGAGAAACGGGATACCCGGCAATGGTAGCATGGTTTCAACTGCAGAAAGCAATGTAAACACATTTTAGTTTTATTAATTATAATTATAATTCTAGGAGTCGTAGGGCTAAACTAAAGGCCTATTCACTACAGAAATGAAATGTAAACTTAATGTTAAGAGTAAAGTTTTCTAATGAACTACTGTAATCTTTCAATCATCTAGGCCGATAATAAAGTATAAAAAATCTCGTGTGATATCAGTGGCCAAACATTTTGAAGATTTGCGGCCTCCCTCTTGTCAACGTGCCGCAATGCATGCTATGAAATACATCAACTGTTATTACTTCACTCTTACGTCTCTTACCGACCCCCAAACTTACTACAATAAACCCTCGTTATATCGAACTCGATTCCCGATCCCAAATACAGTATAGAGTATAGAATACTGTATAGTGAATACTGAATACAGTATAGAATACTGTATAGAGAAGAGAATGTTGAATATTCTAATGATTTGGAATTCCAATAATTCGTAATTCAAAACTCTTTTTTGACCCCAAATACTAGTTTAGAACTGTAAAATACCCTACTGTTGAACTTCAAGTGGTCTTCTCCTGCACTGCACACATAATAAATATGGCGTTTACCATTTGTGTAATTAATTATCAAACTTATCGATGACACTTATGTCTAGTCTATTCTGAACAAAGAACCGTTGTTGTGGTGTTGCAAGTTGCGTGCTTTGTTGAAAATAAAAGCTTAATGTAGCGAAATGTTTTTGTGGGTTTTGAATATATTTAAATACTTGATACTTTTATTTCATATTTGATATGTTTCTCAACAAACTATATTTTATAAACTACAAAAACTCATATTATTATGGTTTGTGAAATCAACTTACAAGAAGCCTACGAAAATCTATTATGAAATATATTCTGTCAGCTCACTCTACATCTACAGACCTTCGATTACTTCAAAAGTATGAAAACCCTACCTGCTACTTGTTGCTAAGTGTGCTACTGGTTAATGGTTCATACAGTGATGGTTATTGTTGGTCTTTTGAGCTTAATATTTAATAACAAATATGCTATCAACACATTGACTTCGTTACTTTTTAGTCTTGATTTGTTCAAAATTTGTTTGATACGTATATGATCATAGAGATATACACAATACATGAGATACAGAGACAGCATTTGAGGTTTGAACTATAAACGCAAATTGTTTCTAAAGCTTTTTTCTTCAATATGTTTACGTTTCAGGTCTTTCAGAGTTCAAAAAACGTGAATTTAACTCAAGCGAATTTCTTCGTTTTTTTCAGCGAATATGTCTTCTAGTCACAAATACTGTATAGTTGCAATTTTTTTCTATTCTGAGTTGAATAAACATAAAGACAAAAACAAAAAGTTGGTTGCTACTTGGCATACTTTGCTATTTGTACTATGTATTATACAGTATTATATTATATAGTTTAACATAGTAATATAGTTTTTTTATTCATTTAACTTCATTTCTGATTATAGACTAACATTTGAATCTATGCTGAGAGCAGTTCCTAAACTGCCTAAAATTCTAGTCCTAAAATACAAGAAAACACTCTGCTTATATTCGGCACAAAACGGGATTATTAATTGGTTGCCTTCAAGTATGGTTGCGGCAACAAAGGTGAAAATAATAATCCTGTATTTTGCAACCAATTGAACCTCACCGGTTTTCAAGTAGCCGTGGCAAGTCGCCAGCCGCAAGTGTCAAGTCTCAAGGCAAATCATAAGTCAAACAAACACAACCATTAATGACATGATTGAAGCATCATCTAGGAATGGCCCATAAAAGATAAAGTGATACTTACATCGACTGCTTGCCAGTGTTCTTTGGAGAGGCAACTTGACCAGCCCATCATAGGAGATTGAATGCCTGTCAACCGGGTTATGCAACTCATCAGTCGGACCAACACACACGTAGGGTGAACAGTGCTCCTGCTTGGCAGCTGGAGGACGAGACTGCAGAAGATCACTATGGACAACACACTTGTCGCGCTTGCTATGGCGACTGAAATTGCGCAAGTGAGAATTGAGTTCCCTTTGACCGGCATCTCGATGGATCTCAACCAAAGTGGAGAAGGGTAGCGTTGAGGCCAAGGCCTCGGAGGCCGTTTCGGTAGGCTCAGTCGCCAAGCAGAAGCCACCGCCGCCATTCGAGCGAGACACACCAAGCGGTGGAGACAGTTTTTCTGACTGTGTTCCAATATTTTCCATACAATGTGTTCCAACATTGATGGTGAAGCCAGATTCTTTAGATAATTCAACCAGTCTTTCAGGCCACAGGCCACTATTTTGCATATTATATGTACAAACCATCTTTTTCTTGCTACGTTTGAAATTAGATCTAGATTCATCATCGAGTTTGACTGCTCCTTGTGGCCATGTACCACCTGATTGGATAAAACAATTATATGCCAACACTTGCTCACTCCATTCGAAAGTAGGAGAGCAGTTGATGTGCGCTTGTGGCCACGTACCATTTGATTGGGTAAACCGTCGGTATGCCAACACTTGCTCGCTACTATCAAACTCCGAGCTGGATTTTTGCCACACACCGTCATCCACATGATAATCGTTGTTATTGCTCGGAGCATTTCGTTGCGTGAAAAGGTATGTCTTGTTTGGGGATGAAGGGGTATTAATGTTATCTGGCGGCAAGAAATTAGAAGAGTGAAGAACACTGATGCGCTTGTGCACTTGATGCGACGGAGGTAGTGACGGTACCTGAAATCAGAGGTTTCTGTCACATACTGCGAGCTTACTTTGCTACATTAGGACGTTAAAACTTAATCTATTACAAGACTAAACACTGCTCAGTCTATTTATTCATTGATCTGTCTGTCTAGTCTCTATCTATCTATTCTATTTCTCTCTTTCTATATATCCATCTATTTTTCACTCCTTGAATGGAAGTATCTTGTATAATAATGTACCGTACTGGGTATTGATACAAACAATAATTTGCTTCAAAGTCACGCACAGCTACATTGTGTGGTTTTACAGCATTGAAAAAAAAAAATATATATATATAATAGGCATATGATCTTTTGAATTTGGTTGACATGCTTCCAGTGCAATCACCGAAGCATTTGCATTTTGTGATTTGCAAAAGTGCTGTCAGCAGGCTGGGTGGGATACATAAGCTTGGTGTTAACACGCGTAAAGCCATATTTACACAGTCCAAGTTTTCATCCAAGTCCGTGAATTCAAGGGTTAGTCCAAGTACTTTGACAGCAACTAGGATGGAGCACTGAACGCCTGTCTACACGGTCCAATATATTGAAGGCCATATATGGCACATTAACCCCAATAGTTGAACATGCTGATCGAGTATCTAGATGACTTAGTAACTGGCAATCAGATATGGCGTGAGACCAAGCGGTCGCCGTTAAGTGCGCATGCGCGCTGGACTTGTGTGACGTCAAAGTCTCCGATTGGTTGGTTTCATTAAAGGTTGGATGAAGAATGGGAATTTCCGAAATGACTTGGATGAAAGGATGAGCCCAAGGGTTGGATGAGAACTTATTGCTCCAAGTTTTCCAATTAGACGGTCCAAGAAATTATAACCAACCTTGAATCACAGAAGTTGGATGAAAACTTGAACCGTGTAAATAGGGCTTTAATACCCGTATATACATGGGCACACATATATTCCTGATTATTATTGTTTGCTCAACGACCCCACCAACAGCTAGGTTATATGGGGGTACGGATGAGCTGGTGATCATGAAACTGATTATGAAACTTATGAAATTGATGATATGTGAAGGGACATTTACAAAAAACCATGCCCTAAACGGGACTGTAACCCGCGCCAAACGGTGAGTTCAGTTTGATGATATGCGAAAGGACATTTACAAAAACCCATGCCCTAAACGGGGACTGTAACCCACGCCAAACGGTGAGTTCAGTTTCTGAAGCGGTGCCTCAGCTGACTGAGCTACCGAGGGCGGCTACATATATTCCTTTACCTTGGGCATCAACAAGAGCAATGCATGCAACATTTAACCACACATGAATATGCAAGTAAAACAAGCTCACAAATAAGATGTAAAAGGATGAAAGGATAACATTTTCATCAATCATTTGGATTTAATATAGGGTATATTATCAATTTTTGTATAGGTACCGGTAGCTATTATGATTTAAAAAAATGAATTTTGATTATATTTAATATTACACTTTTTAATAAGCATGAGGATAGCCACACTTTTCAGAGTTTATTGTTAGAAAGGCGCGTGTTCACCCACACATGTTGCTCGCATTATTTATTTAAACCTTACACGGCCAACAAAACAGATATGAAGTATTTGCCAGAAAAGCGTCATTTCTAGTGTTAATTATGAATATATCTATCACTGCTCTATATAGAACACAGCTATGTTCAATTTAAAATCATACAGATTTAAAATCATACAGATTTTCTAATATTCAGATGAATGATACAGTAGGCTTGCTGTATTACCCAAGTTCATCGCAAGGAAGAGGTGACTTCAAAGCCACAATTATGAAGGGAGAACTGAACACAAATACCAGAGTAACATATCCTTTACAAAAAAAAATATATTTCTATACTCTAAATCACCGTTAGTAGTTAAAACTGACATGCAAGAACCTCATCATCAACTCGCCATTAAAACAGCCAAAATCCAAGCAAGACAGGAAAGTTGGCCTTGACTGTTGGAAGGGAAAAACAAACAGAGGAAAAAAATATTGAAGAAAGAATGTTTCTTCCAAACCTTCTCAGTAAGCTAGTCGTCGTTGAAATCGTTGTGCTAGAGTTGTGTAATTCTCAGTACATTGGCACAAGATAAGGCAGAGAGGGTGAGATCTGATAGTGTGCAGACATTGCAGGGTCCACCCAAGTGGAGGCTGGCTGAAAATCCAATCATCAATACTGCGTATATACATATATATGTATGTGTGTGAATTATCATTTATATTTTCATGAATACCATGTTCAATGAAATTAGAAAAAGTACTATTCATATTTTCCCCACGTTTCAGCATGTGTGGACATGTCATTTAGAGGGGATTCTTCAACCCTTTTAGTGCCAATAGCCGACATATCGATATTGTTTGAATAGTGCCAAGAGCCGATCGGCTCTTCACTTCAAACTGAAGTAGTTCCCACAGTTTCTGTAAGATGGCGCTAGTAGTGACATATTCAGAAAGCTGCTATTCACATGAATTTTGTGGTACCAAGGCCAATATTCTACCATTTTTCCATTTTTATATTTTGCTGAAATATGAAATATTTGACCGTGACATTTTAGTTTGTTGTAAAAAAGGCGTCTCGTAGAAGAATGAATTTTGTGCAAGATGAAGTAGAGTTTAGGCACATAGTAGATTAATTAGATGATGAAGAAGGAAGTGACTTTTCGGAAGATGCATTCACGGATGAAAATAGTGATATACGGTAAGTGACAGGGGCAAATAGAGTGATGAACTGTACCATTGTTATGAACCCAAAAAATGAAAAAAAATACACAGTCACTTTTCAATTTTTTGGAAAACAAAATGTGAAATTCCAGTTTTTCTAATCCAATTGTTCATCTTTCCAACACATTTAAAAAAATATTTCATAAGAATTGAGCAATTACTTGCAGAATTATGATTTTTTTCTCCGATTCACTGCAAATGTGTCAAAACCTACTTGGCATTATTAGACACATTTTGGATCGAGTCTGGTGGCATTGAAAGGGTTAATGAAATTGAAATGTAATAAAAGTACCGGTACTCCTGTAGGCCTATTGATTGTTATAAAAAGAATCAAGAACTAATGAAAAACGAAGAAAACAATAAAAATCAGTTTCTCTTATACCCGGTACTGCATCAAATCGAACCATCCAATAGGTTGTGCTCTGAACTAAAATATGGTTCTAGGTCATGATGGAAATCTGATGCTGGTTTTTATTTGACTGCTCATGACTCTTCTCTCCTTTACCTCCTCCCTTTGTCTTTCATCCTATTCTCTTGGTCTCTCTTCAAATATCTCTAGCTCCCTCCCCTCCCCTGAAGTTTCTACTATCCTGTCCTTTAACACCGTTTTCCATGTGACAGACTGGTTGTGGGTGTCATTTCTTTTAATCAAGTTAGTCGGTCGCTTTTCAATTTCTATTCTCTCTTGTATTAATCATGATTATAGTTGTTCATTTACTGAAAGCATCTGTGTTCTTTCAAACTCTATTGAATGTCCCGTTTTCTCAACACGGTGTTCATCCGTTGTCTTTCCACAGCTAGTTTGTGTTCCTTTATTCCACCTTCTCCTTTTCTACACGTTTGTCCTACATTATGTTTGATCAAATAATTTACACGGTACTTCATACACACCTTCGTTATGTCGCCTCCCTATTATTTAGTAAATAAGTTTCTATTTTCCTATCTGGTTTAAAACACGTCTTTATGTTATGTTGATGTAATACCCTACCTATTCTGTCAGTCACATCTCTCACATATAGAAGTAATGCTATCTTCCTTTCTTCTTCTTCTTTTTTTTCTTATCCAATTTCTCTCCTCTTTCCATTGGGTGTGTTCTATATTTCATTGTTCACTACACTTATTGAATAACCGTTTAGTTAGAGATGTACGTAATAAATTCAATTCTGTCTTTATATTATTGTTATCTGATCAATCTTTTGTACGGTTGACAAGTCATATCCACAGGTATTATAGGTTGCAAGGTTATTCGATAAGTCTAACAAAGATATATATAACACATCTAATCATTCAATCAAAAACACCTGGGCCTAGGTGAAAGTCTATTACGTATTACTCCATTAAAGAACATTAGACTAAGGAACATTCAGCGATGAGTATAATCTGAAGTGAATGAGAGCTTACATTGATTTGTTGCTGGAACGAGTACTGCCCTTGCGGCTGAGACATGAATATTGGCTGAGATCCAGTGGGAGGCTGCGGTTGGTACATCAACTGATAATTATTAGGAGGTTGAGTATTCGGGCCGACACCCGGGCCAGGGTTCAAGTAAGGAGCTAGAACGGAACAAACTTTTACTACATGCAAAACCAACTTTCAACCACTTTTGTACAGTAGAACCTCCTTAGAATGCCTACATACAGGGGGGGGGGGGGGGGGGGAGGGGACGTGGACAAGTTAATGTGTCTGTTTGCATCTTATAACTCAGCTTGCCTACCCCCATGTTTCAATCTTTCCCTGGTCTTCTACTGAAAGTTATCACTGTAGTTCTGATGCGATAAGCTGCTTTATCAACCGAGCTTGGTATAACGCTCTTACCTTGAAACATTGCTGCAGAGCCTGTATCTGTAGTATGCAACTGCGCTGGTTGATGCTGAACGTAGTATGAATAAGGGTTTCCATATGGAAACGGTGGTATAGTTGCTCCAAAATACACCGGGCTCTGATGAGGGTAGCTCAACGTTTGGGGATTAGGTAGACTCTCATAGGCCCGGCTGCCATTAACGAATCCCTGTTCCGCATACACAAAGTACATATTATAAGGAGAGACAACGATCAATATTGTTTGCTACACGACCACAACAAGAGCTAGGTTATTTTGGGGACATGATCAGTAAAAATGTACCACATTTTGTTTTTGCAACGTGACTCTAGGTGGAGTAATTAAATTTACCACACAAAATCAATCAATATCTCTCCCTCTCCAAGATCAATTTTGGATAAATAACAAGCATTTACTCCTTTAAAAGGAGTATTGTCTACTTATAAAGTGTCCTGTACAGCCTAGGCCTAAAATTAATTTAATTTAATCATTTTCACATCAGCATTACACTAATTAGTACATACTACATATACGGAAATTAGATGGCAAATTACGCCCCCAAATTGCGCCTATTTTGGCTGTAAAATATCTCTGTCTTGCCTGTTTTTGCTGGAGAAAATACCAGTGAGAACACGGGTGATCGGGACCAGTACAGCCCTGTTTTGGACATTGTTTGTCCTTACTTTGTTCATGTTTTACCCATTAATTGTCTCTATTTTGTAAATGAAATGTCCTTGCTTGTCTCTACTTGGTCCACGTTTCAACACTGAATTTCTCTATACTGCCTGCAATATGTATTTTTTGTTTGTTATGCTGCCGAACGAACTTTTTTGTTATGCTGCCGAACTTTATCTGGTAGGCATACTCCATAGTTCAACTTTTTGGGAGCAAAGAATTCTCTCGAGTCTTGGCGATGTTTAGGACTATACCACTTGATAGTAGAATCAAGTGACAGTAGAATCATTTCTAGAAACATAAGCTCCACAACTAATTATTGACAATCACATATAACAAAATGGTTTACACTTGTACCCTACTATTTAACTGCGGCTAGAAAGAATAAATATATCTTTAGACGTTGAGATCTCTGTAAATATAAACACACAGAAGAAACTCAAGTGACTTTTGGAGAGATTTGGGAAAATACCAACCTGTTTTTTTATGGCCGGGGCAATGTTCAAACGGCGTCCGTTCAGCTGGACGTGGTCAGAGTTCATCATGAGCTTCTTCGCGTCTTCTTCGCCTACGAATGTAACAAACCCATAGCCTTTTGACACGCCAGCTCGATCTACGATCACCTTGGCGGACTTGATAAGCCCATAGCCTAGAAAAATAGGAACAGTAGTTGTTGGTCATAATTAGAAATTTACATTTCATGAGAAATTCGTTAATAATTTTCTGAAATTATCATCTCCAAGATATGTGATGACAAAGTACGAAAACCCTTTTTTTTCTATTTTTAAATTACTTGAATAGGTAAATAAAATTTAGTCTTGTAATAGAGGTATGCAAAATGACCTCGTTGTCGACGAGGCTCTAAAATCTTACATTTTATTTATTCTAAAGCAATAAAAGTGATTTATATGAAAACTGAGCTTGCGTCTTGTTCCCGTAGTTCAACTCACATTATATCAACATCGCAAAATCATTTCTCAGAACCAGGATGACTCATAAAGCACGTGCACATAAAACCCTTATAAGTGCAATATTTGGCAAGCGAGCACTACTGAGTCGAGACTCGAGTCTGGCAGCGCCTCTTACAAGTGTGGGCGCAGTAAAGGGATTATCCAAAATAGCTGCCAGAGAGATACAAATTCAATAAAATGTACACCAGCACCGCGTATCACTTCTATAATTCATTACCTCTTACACTCTTCAACTAATAAAACAAAGTCATTTAAATTAAGAGCTAAAAGCTACGAAATTAATTTATGTTATTATAGTGTGAAAGAGTTTCTGGATTAATGAATAATTGACTGGACTATCAGCACACCACTATTTGTTGTTGTTATTATTGTTGTCCACTGTTACCATTAAATAATAATGTGTACGTATTTTAGTTCTGGAATTATTTATCATTACTTGTATTACTTCATACTATATTGACCTGTCTAATATTGTTATACAATCAAATTGGACTAATAAAACATATTCTATTCTATTCTATAGGCCAGTAGCGCCAATACTTATATTGGCGTATAGTATAGTAGGCGTATAGTAGCGCCTACCTTATCTCCACTCCCCTAGATATTTTAACATGGCAAAAGGACTTCTTTATTCTATGCTTCTGGTACGTCTAGTAACTTACTGCAAAATAGCGTGGACAGCTGGTCATCTGTTGTGGAGAGTTCCAGCCCGCCGACAAATATCCTGTTTGGCACGAGCGTGCCATACTTGGGTGCATTGACCCCACCACTGGACGGAGTGTTGTTATTTGGAGAGGGACACAACGACGGAGGAGCAAAGGTAGAACTGGCGCTGAATGTTGGCGACGTCGATGAAGCTAGTGCTACTGTGGAGAACTCGGTATACACTGGGTACTCATTTCGTTCAACCGTCTGAAAGTATGACAAATACGTCAGCAATGCTGGCACAAGAAAGTTGCCCGGTCCAGGCTGTCAAACTTGTTACAACCATACTGATATTAACCAACCAATCAAGCTAATGTTTGACTCGTGATGATGATTATTGTTTGCTCAACGACCCCATCAACAGAGGTTATACGGGGGTACGAATGAGCAGATGATTATGAAACTATGAAGTGATGATAGGTGAGAGAACGTTTACAAAAACCCATGCCTTAAGCGGGACTCGAACCCATGCTCAACGATGACTTCAGTTTCTGAATCGAAGCCTCAACTGATTAAGCTACCAAGGGCGGCTGTTTGACTCGTTTCTACAGTGGCCAAGGCAGTAACCGAAATGTCAATTTTATATATCTCATGTGTTTTTCTATATATAGGCACATGTTTAGTAAAATCAAAGTGTAGGACACGTATATATGCGTTGACGATCTCTCAACGCGAGCGCACCATCCACGACCGTCAAGTAGTTGATAATCCCTTCAATTCTTCTACAGAATAGTTAATTGGACAATTATTACAAAATTGAATTAGGACTGTTGATGTTCACTTATCACAATTCTCAGGTATTTACTACATCTATCAACTAGTGTCAATAGGCCTACCTATCATGCTATTAAACCACCCATTCTAAGGTGCCTTAAACATGATAGTTATAGGTATTCACTCCTTTGACATTACAGTACACCCTCATTAATCCAAACTCGGTTAATCCGAAATCTGGCGTATTTCGAACTTGAAATCGGTCCCCGCCTGAAGGTATAGACATTTCAATGTTAATTAATATGATTAATCCGAATTCCAGCTAAGCCGTAATTCAAACTAATATTTCGTCCCTTCAATTGCTTGAACACTGATTTTGGATTGGCTATTCCGGAATGGTTTGAGTACATTCCTTGAATGTATCATTATTTTCCCAATTTCCTTCTTTTTTATTTGACGCGTAACAACGATCGAAGCCTGATCAGCTGTTCGATGCTTTGTGTGTATGTATGTGTTTGCCATCTAACCGAATGCGAACCAAATCCGTCCGAATGCAGTCAACCTTGAGGATGTTTGCTCGGAATACTCGTTCGTCCGACTTGGGACGGCCGAGCGCCAATAGAAACGGGCCATATGTGGATCGCGCGCGGTCGGAGCTGGCCAAGTACACACGATCAGTGAGGCCCCTAGCAACGGATCTATTATGTAGTTTTAGCCAGTGACATAGCTTCCTTTAGTGCGCAATATGAAATTGACTACGGTATATTCTAAGTGAGAAAAATGACTTTTTGGTTAATCCAAATTTTTATAAATCGAAATCTTTTTTTTTTGGCCCCTTCCATTTCGGTTTAACGAGGGTTTACTGTATATTGGGTCCTAACTATTATTCCAGATCGTTATTAGGTGGGTCGTGAAAGCTGGATATTTGAGAACCACTGCACTATACTTGATTTGGACATGCCACGAATGATGTACCCTCTCTCATCTCGTAATCTGCAAACTGCTTGGTACATCGTACTGTCCGTACAATAATACTAGCAAGCTACTAACCCAGTTAGGACGCTGATTGTGTTCATCACCCATCTTACAAGTACAGAACTAACTGCCGACAGATTGGCAAGGAAGACGGAAACAAAAACCAGCTGGAAAGTAAAGAAACTGCATTAATTATACATACGAAATTGATAGGCCTACTGTAAATTGGGGGACATTCCTGTACATTCATACTCGACTGGCCCTCACAATTAAATTATAGTCCAGCTTTACTACCAGGCTTATTCAATTCCATGCATTACATTATATGAAACTCTGATTTGACGTATTCAAATCCTGTATTACTTCACAATTTAATATAAACACTACCGGTATACAATACTTCAATACTAGCAATACTTCACTTATATTATTATTATTTATTGTTATTATCATTCTTACATGTTCTTACATGTTCATGCTTCTCATGTTCTGTGCTGGCTGAATTTATTATTTGTCAATGTCAATTAGTGAGCCCGCACACAAGGGTTTACCCTTATGCGGGCTTCACACATCTAAATGTTTATTTTTATCTTGTTGTTTTGTATTTTTGTATTTTTTTGTGTGTGAATAAAATAACAAATGAAAAAAAATGAAAAATATAGTATCAGATTTATAACAATAATGATGATCATAAATATTTTGATGAAATCAATTTTAAATTCGGATATTTATCTGGTAAATGTTTATATCATGATTTCCTTCTAAAATCAAATTGACGTTTTAAAATCTTGCCGAAGATGACTGTCACTGACTTAATTGTTCAATAAACCTGCCTCAAAGGCAGTAGTACCAAGTTAATGCCGGTATTAAGACAGATTTCCTTTTTGGGAATGCCAATTTAAAACTGTATAAGTGCCACAATATATTCTATCGGAATGTCTCAATATTTAAACACTAAAACTGTTCCTCCAAAAATTCTTAATCCGCGTTCCTACAGAATATCTGCACTTGAGGGTCATCTTCATTTTGATGTGCATAGCATTTCTGCTCATTTTCATTTTATATGTTTTAGGTACCGGTATTAAATAATTCTTATAATACATCATTTGATTGATGCAGTTTCCTTTGTACAGCATACAGGGTAATAACCAAGCGGCGGTCGGATGACGGCCTACGCATTCTGTCTAAGTTGAAATGATACATGTCGGAGCGATGGGGGGAAGGAGGGGGATCCCATTCCCTACTACACAGTGTCCCGAGTCTGATGAAGATTGTCGAATAAGAATAGAGGCGTGATTGTTCTGTGGTATAGAGTACAGGAGAAATAGGGATCCAAATGACTGCCTATCCTTCAACACTGACGATTGGGAGTTTCAAGCTGAAATCTTAAGATTTCTTGAATGATTATTGTTTGCTAAACGACCTCACCAACCAAGTTATTTGAGGGAATAAATGAGCAGTTGATAATAAACTATGAAGTGATGATTAGTGAAAAGACGTTTACAAAAACCCACTCCTTATGGGGTTCTTTTAAACCCACGCCCAACGGTGACTTCAGTTTCTAATGCTCGCTGCCTTAGCAGGCTCAGCTACAAAGGGTGGCAGACGTCTAGGATAGCCTAACAGTAAATGTCTCGTAATACGCTTTTCTTATGTCGGCACTCCCAAGTCAAACCAAATAAATTATTCCATTCATTGATTGTGATGGCTGATGTAGCCATTCTATTGAGAAATAAATTCTATAATCATCAGCATGTCTTTCACGTGCTTATACCCACATTTTTGTAATTAGTAGCCTCCGAGCATCAAACTTGTGCGGCGATCAAGTGGTAAGAAAGGCAAAATATAAATATGGTATATCGTTCCACCTGTAAGTTGAATTTTACTCAAATAACATTCAAGATTATTATATTTATTATTAAATAATAGGCAGAAATTATATATCTGACAATATTTTGAGATAGATTATTTATTGCTAATGTACACCTATATAAGGTGGAAAAATGTTACTTACTGTATGATTAGACATGTGATCTATCTCTTCTCAAATCTATTCAATTATTTATTTACAGTTATTTATTCTGTTCAACTACACATTGTATTGATGACCAAGATATAACAGCATCAGTGAATGATGAATGAGGTGATAGGAAGATGAAATGAAAGGTTATTCTATCATTTATTTTGGACAGTGAAACGGTTGTGGTCTGTTGTTATGAGTCCATGAGAGTCGATTTAGCGGAATATCAGTATTTTGGTGATAACTTCTGAACGATACGAGACATGGAATTCTAAAAATGAGGAAACATAGATATTTTCAATACCTTCAAGGTGGTGTAAGTAATAACCATTCATCTCAAATTTCCTGATTGTTAGGCGTATAAGCTTGAAAATACATATTTTTCAAGTGTATATGTCTGACAATTAGGCGATATGAGATGAATAGTTATCTCTTAGGCCTACATCATCTGAAAGGTATTGAAAATATCTGTGTTTCCTCGTTTATAGAATTCTCATATCTTATACCGTTTACAAGCTATCATCAAAAAAATAATATTCCACTAAATCGACTCCCATGGACTCTTAAGGTACCATACCCCAAAAAAACAGTGAACAGAATGAAAAACTTCTGCCATGTGGCGGGATTTGTAGGCCTACACCGTTCTCCTGAATGTCATTTTTCAATGAACAATAGACCAAAAATGTTCAACCTGCATTTCATTTTACCTTCCCTTAAAGTAGATAATTAATGTATAATCAAATCTCATACCATTTGGATAATTACGTTACGGTATGCGTTACTTTATGTGTCATTGCAAAATACAATGCGCAAGAGATACAAATATGTATATTAATTCCCAGTAGGATGTTCATTGTTAATGTGGGAAATCAAACTATTGCATTGTTGAGTTTTTATGATATGGGCATGTATTTTTCTTCATGTTGAATATATATGATGAAAATTATTAAATGTGGGTCTGGAAGAAACTTTGTTGGATCCAATATTTTGTGATTTATGATTTATGATTATGGAATGAACAATACTCAAAAGTAAAAGTCATAGCAGATGGCGAGACGTTTTACGTAAGCCTACGATATGTTTCAGTGTTGAAATTGGAAAAACAAATATTATTAATATAAAATAATATGATAATGAAATTAAAGAGTGAAGACAATATACCATTTCTTCTGTAAATATTAAAAGAAATATTATTATCAATTTCCAATTTGACGTTCTAGACTAATACACTGAACCTTTCAAAAATATATAAAAATGAGACATAGGCCCTACCGGTACCGGACTACCGATGGGCATAAAATTCAGAAACATAAAATTGATAAATTACATCCGTACAGGCCTACCATAACCACTTTCAGATAAGCAAATAATAATTGAAACTGAAACATCCAACAAGACAAAAGCCGAACCCAACCCAAACCGATTTTCTGAAATCATATCTCTTGTAACTAGTGATGCCTTCGGGTAACAAATTAGGAACCGGGTAAAAAAACGTATTTACGTCATCCCCTGTCTAGTTCCGTGGTTCTGACGTTTCATAATCTCCTGCAGTGTATACGCGTGCACTAAAATCAAGGTTATGTAATTGTGTGTCTCATTGGCTGGTGGCTACCAATTAATTAATAAGATAAGCTCCATCCATGTAGGTATCACATTTTACTCACCCTCAATCTTTCTCCAAAGAAATCTGTCAAGTAATGATTTGGAATGTAGAGGAAGCGAGATAGGACTTTGGTTAGTTGTGTTTGGATTAATTGTGCTCAATTTGATATGTATATATATATATATATATATATATATATATATATATATATATATACAACACTAAACACACGTCGCTATGCTCACTCCAACAATAACACCACTCAAGTCCATACAAACTGCAAAACAAGCAAATATACTGGGACCTATTCAAGCTGAAAAACAACAGGGAAGTGAGAAAAATACTTGACAAAACCCTCAAATCGTAGAGGTAGGTAATGGGTTGACTATATATGCTTCTCAGTTCTCGGTAAAGAATAGTTTTTGGCATGGCAACTAGAGAGCAGTTGACAGGAGAGGGATTCAGTATACTGCACGTGTGACCATAGATAACGGTAGGTGGTGCGACTAGATTTGACGAGCGCATTATGACAAGTTGAGGGAGGTCTGGGAAGGTGGGTGAAAAAACTTATGTAGAATGCGAAGTTGAATTTCTCTCGGTAGCTTGAGTGATTTATAAAAGTTATTTTCTATATTATAGGTACTGGTTAGCACAATTACCCGGAACCTGGACGGGTACCCGGGTAACAGAATATTACCCGGGTAATGCATTACCCGTACCCGACCCGGGTACCCGAAGGCATCACTACTTGTAACGCTAATATTACCGAATGTCCTAGGCCCTAGGCCTTACCATGAGTATGGCAATTACAGATATCTTATTTCATAATAGCCCTAGGCCTATACTAGACTGAGGTCTAAACATTGCAGGTAATTTATATGATACAAGTTTGGTACCCTAGGCCTACCCTTCTGTCCATGCATTAGCAAATTACAGGCAAGATATTACAGTTAAGGCCTACGTCTACACTTGAATGCACGCAATCAGATACCGTATGACAGGTCAAAATGCTAGAACTTACATACTGCTACACAAAAATATAAAACAGTGGTCTAAGTCAATGTCTAAGCCTAGGCCTTGCCTCTGAGGTGGGCCTAGCCATATTATAGACTCAATGGCCTAGCCTAGTCAAGTCATGCAGAATGTCAAAGCATACAGGGGCCTAACATACAACCAAAGCACAAAACATAAAAACCTCCGATAAGCATTAGAAGAAGAATTACACATCCAAACAAAAAAAAATGGGTTGAAACTTCTAGTCCACAGCAAGAGGTTAGCTAAAAAGTATGGCCTGCCTAGCTAGTCCTAGGCTAAACCTAGCAAAGCATTCAATTACTAGGCCTGGGCCTACTGTCAAGAAAAGACTACACGCACAAGTGTTTAATTCACATTTTCCACTTGAGAGACATATTTCCATACATTGTATACACAGCGTCAAAATCAATTACATTTAAATTTTCTGTATTCACTGGTGCCTGGACAGTCAGGCTAGGCCCTAGCAGAAATAGCCCTGCCAGCCAACAATGTAGGCCTACACGGAATGATGGAGTCAAGCCGAGTATTTTATTTCAGTGATCATAATCTTATAATCTTGCCCCACTACTTTCGATGTGTGTTTACTGAAAATAAAGAGTAATATTTACCTTACCATCTACACGTACTGTTTGTGTACTAGAAGCGCAAGGTTACTGCTCGAAGACAAGAATATAACGGGCAATTCTTCCACTCGCCCTTCAAAATGCCTGAATCTTAAAATGTTGAATGGTGCGGCGATATGGCGGAAATTTTTATTTTATTTTCACATCACCAAATGTACAAGATGGCCGTAATTCCGAAGTCATCGATTTATACTAGTTCAGTAAAGAGGTTATTGGAGAATATTGAAGTTGAAATCTAGTCTCAGGTATATATTACACGCAGCAAAGATGAGATCGTAAACAAGAATGACAAGCTTTCTTCAGGTAAGTTGGTTAATTATTTGCAGACTTGAGCGTTTCTTAATGTAAAAGAAACATTTCCCGGTCCCCACATCACAGCCAACATAAAATCGATTACATGCTTTTCCATACTAGTAGGCGGTGACAAATTCTACCGCAAGGATCTCGTGATTCAAATTCCCTTCATTCATTGAATGAAGACAAATTTTGTAATTAGGCCTAGTGCCTGCAAGCTACCAAAGGGCAAATGCCAATATCAATCGCTTATAATACACACAATAGTCTGAGGCTATCATAATACTTGATTAGATCAGCAATAACAAGGATTCCATTTCACACACTGTAAAACAGATTGTTTCTGTAGGTAATTCATTCTTTTTATGACCTAGCTCCTCAGGCCGAATCGAAAAATCAATCGACGTCATTGTGTTACTGTAGGTCCTATAATGTTTTGAATTTTGATCACTTTTAAGATCAGTGAATATTTTAAAACTTCCATTACAAATCACGATAACCAACAGAAAATAATTAGAGAAAATATTAATACAAAACACGACATTTGCTAAATTTGAACACAAAAATGATTGGCTGACATCAATGATTAAATTTTCAAGTAAATCAGATAAAAATTGATTTTTTTAGGTTCAAATAATCATACAAATTATCAACTTGTGCATACAATTGCGAGCAGAAATTTTTCATGGCTCTCGGTTAGATTTCTCGTTTAGATGAAATGTAGATAACTCGACTAACCTGTTCATTACTGTGCAAACCACCCACGTTGGAACTGGGAAAAGGAAGGGGTGGAGGCTGGAGGGGCATAGTCCCTCATTTCAGTTCCAGGCCAAATATAATAGTTTGTTTATCCAGTAGCGTAACGACCTTTAATCTACGCTTTTTAAAGATATCGGTCACGCAGCTTTTGTTGAGCATTGTCATTCTAGTATGTGGCACATCGACGGGGGGGGGTAAAACATGAAGATATATTTGGAAAGCCGGTAAGATCTATCGAAGTTGGCCGAATGGAATCTTGAGAAGGCCGGCTGTACACCTAGCTTTTACACACACAATGACAGGCGAGACACGAGAGAATATTTCATGGCATGGTGTGGGGGAAAGGATGTTTCAAGCACGCAGCGACGGGCTGTGTAGTGACTTGCCTTGAGGCCAGCCCAAGAGCTAACTCAGATTGTACCCCCAGCACTGTAGCTAGTATCCACTGCACAGGGGTTATGATGCTCCCGTACTACCGAACGTTAATAGTAAAATACGTGAAATGAAATATTATTTTGGAAAAATATGGAAAATCTGTATCTGTAAGTTATACAAATTATTGAATGAAAAAATAACCACCTAGGCTTGCCCTCAGAAATTGTCAGCAATTCGTGCATTTAGAGCACGATTCTTGAGCAGTGTGCTTTTGACATTTCATTTTTCCCTTTCAGCCGCCCCGGTGACTAAGTCAATTATCGCTAGCGGTAGTAACTGAAGTGACCGTTGGGCATGGGTTCGAGTCCCACATAAGGCATGGGTTTTTGTAAACGTCCTTTCACCTATCACCACTTCATCGTTTCATTAGCTGTTGGTGGGGTCGTTGAAAAAAAATCCCTTTCATTTTTCTGTTTTCGAAGATTAAGAAAATCCTATGCATTTATACGTTGATATTTTCTAGGTAGTTGATATGCCTGGCTGTTGGTACTAATGATTCTATTCTCAAACATGAAAGGTAAAGGACATGTAATAGGAGGCTAGTAGCAAATACTCTATCACTATCAATACCGGAAGGCTGGCAACAGAAAACACTAGCGACCCTAGCGTCATAACGTCTGTCGCAACATCAAAGTGGGTAGAGCTTAGCTAAGAAAAGTCAGTCCTTGACGCTAGGGCGCTCTGAAATTCTTGTTGCACTTCATTTACATTGAAAGTGGGTGGAGCTTCCCATATTTATAATACAGTGAAACCTCGGTCTAACGATTTTCAAGGGACTGGATTAAAAAATCGTTAGATGCGAGAAATCGTTGGATCGAACTTCTAAAAAAAAAAAGAGATATTATTGTATTTTGACACACATGTGTGCGCTTAAATTACTGCTTAATTTTATGTGACCCTAAAAATGAAACAAGAAATGTTATACCCCAAGTCCTCTAGAAGTATAGCTTACCCAAAATACCCTGATAATTCCCAACATAAATCATTAATTTTGTGTGTTGTGAGTTATTGATCTGCTAGGACTCATGTACTGCAACTTTTGTAATAAAGGTATACAGTAAACCATGGTTTATTCAAATTCCCAGGGATCTCAAAAAACAAAATTCGAATAGAATAAAATTGAATTACGAGAAAAAATGTTTTTTGTTTGTATAGTATACTATATAGTGTGCATAGAGGCACATGTGGTTTGTTCCCTCTCACTTTCCCCTCGCCCATACCAAGCATCTTCTGACAGCCATGTGTTGATTCGTGATGATTCGTGAATGCAAGTGTTTTGTTATAGCGATTGCATGCTATTATATGTATTGCGCCTTGTGAAACGTGTGCAATGTACGCAACACACATCTACACAGTTTTCATGCTCGCGCACAGGACCCAGTATTTCTAATGAATCTATCAACTCATCTCAGCAATAAATAATGCAAGTAGTAAACAATGTAGCCCGCCTGTTTATTGCAAACAATTTAGCCCTGCCTTGTTGATACAATTGAACCAATCATCACACCGACAGTCGACACCACCAAAGGGAACCTGCGTCCGGGTACTACCATCGTACGTGTTGCCTCCTAGCCCGCCAACTGCGCAAACGCGATTTCGACTTTACAGAGGCCCAAGTTTGAACAACCTCTTTCCCTGTGTTAATAATTACAACGGTTTCTTATGAGGCAAGCCAAGCTCAAAGCAGAATAGGAGAAGACTATCATCTTCTCCTGATATCTGTCACTGGTTATACTTATCACAGTTCAGAGATTAAAAGTATTAAATTACCAATGTTAACTTTTCCCACAAACAAGAGCATATCTTGATTTATGTCCTGTATCTATAAAAAGTCCTTTGTTGTGTCATTGTGTCGTAAGAATAATAACGCTTGGGTGTTTCGACCCACCCGCCTCGCGCCTTTCATCCTGCTAGCACGCGGCGTCAAGTATGCTGTGACGTGTCGAGTGCGTGTTGAGCGGTCGGACCGCTCATGTTTAATGATAGGGAATACATGTTACCAAGGGATTTATGTCATATGGTGACCTTGTTCTTCCTAGTAGTGTGCTACATCAAATGAATCGTTAGAACGAGCTATAAAATAATGTTGAATACATTCAAGGACTTGAATAATGCGCCTTAGAGACGGGAAGTCGTTAGTTCAAGGGTCGCTAGAAGCGTGATTATTCAACATTGTTAAGATAGGGAATTTGACGGGACTTTTTAAAAAAGGCCTTAGAGACGGGAAATCGTTACATCCGAGATCGTTAGAACGAGGTTTCACTGTAGTAAGCCTAAGGTATTTGCTAGTAGCACACAACAAGCAATTTCAGAGTACTCGATTCACTTCTATTCTTCCTTTATCAATAATTAATATCACACATTTCAATGACACATCAAAACATTCCTCAATCAATATATTCATATTAAATTGTAAGTAGTGTACAAACATCAGAACATCATCATTTTCAAATTATGAACTAGAGTAACAGCAGTCCCTTTGCGACCTCGTCGCGCTTTGACTTCCCTACCAGAGACTCGACAATGGCAAGGCCAAATTCAAACGCAGTACCAGGGCCACGGCTTGTAATCAAATTTCCTGAGAACAAAAACAAAGAACCAATGTAATCATGGATCTAGATTAAAAAACACAAAAGACTATAGAAGTGATTCATGTTGTGGCTCAATTCATTCTCACACAATTTCGTACAGCAGAAACATTCATTAGAAACCAATTTAGCAAGAAAGTACCATTTCCAATATTTGTGGACCTACAATCAATGTTAATTCATTTATTGAATTACAGTAACTAAGATTTCCTAGACTTATTATTCTGTACCCTTAAGACAGACACCCACACAAGTGCTTTGTTTTCTCCTTTGCTTTGAATTCACAATCATGTAGCACAGAAAGTGAATATGATCAATAAATCATCCTCACGGGTAAGAGATACAACAAAAAGTCTGAATGGTGCGCAATGGTGGGAATCGAACCCCAATCACCTGAATTGTTGTTCAATGCACCATCATCTTATCTACCCTTTTCTTGTATTACAGTAACTTATAATTTTATTTGTTTAAAGAATTGGCCAGGTTAAGGCTTTGAAAAACCAATAGACTTGCTGTGAGGCTACATCAAATCAACTCTCGAACACATGATAATAATTAAAAAGGCAATATTTTACACTTGATAATTGTGGAAAAAATGGAAAAAGCAATACCTAGCTTGATGTGCCGATCGACACTACATGAAAAACTAAATGCGCAATGAAAGGAAAACACAATTAATACTACTACGATATGCTGAATGACCGACAAAGAGTTTAGATATTTGGAGCAGTGGTTCCCAACCTTTTTTGACCACGACCCCTTTTCGAGAGAGCAAATGTTCAGCAACCCAAAGGGAAGATTCACCTCCCTCCCCCACAAATCAATGTGCATTATAGTATTGCCAATAGTTATTGTTGATGGGAATATTAGTGCTTCATATAATGCAAAAGTTGCCTTGTCAGAGAGAGATTATTTTTTATACTCACTTTATTGAGAAACAATGATTTTGCATCAAGTTTTGACGTTCATTTAAAAAAATCAATGTCAGTTGTATATAGTCAGAGGACTGAGAATCAGGATTAGGATTTTCCCATTTTTCTACCAGCCGTAGTAATCCAACTACCTTGCATCTTATTATTGTAGTCTAGCGATTGTAGACAAGCGTACACAATTCCCCATTCTTTCTCTCAAATTCATGTCTTCTACTCCTCAAAGTAGCTTCCATTGAAGAATTGGTGCATACAATATATGAGAGTATGAGGTTAATAATAAGTTCTTTAAAAATTTGCAACCCAATGCAAATATATCCGTGACCCCATTTTGGGTTGCGTCCACTGATCTCTATACACATGGATAGCGTATGCAGTGAGAGAAACCTGAAGCTAAAAGAAGATTGTACTAGGCCAAATATGTCTGCCAAAGATGTCTGCCAGTTGTCTATGGATCATGGGGTTAGCATGGCCCGAGATGACCACTGTGATCTCTTCTTGTCTACGGACACAGTAGTGATGAGCTTTGGTCAAAGATATTATGTTTGGTTTTGGGCGTGAACATCAGTGCTAATAACATCAGTGCTAATCAGTGCATAATTGCCGTAGAAATTATACAGTATCTGTAATGGGGCGAATATAATTTTGCTGATTACTTCTAATATTCTAGTAATTATTTCTGGCCCCAGCTATTGATAGGGAGGGACCTAGGTTAGAGGAAGTCAGGGTATGTAAGGAGGGGTTGAGCAGGGTGATGTTGCTGGGTGACTCACTAGTCCGAGGAGTAGGAGGGGGGGGGCAGCTTGATGTTACGGTTTTACCTGGGATAGGTATTGTCAGGATGAAGAAAGTGTTAGAGCAGGTTAGGGAGGAGGATGCCAAAGGGAAGGGTGTGATCATTCACGTAGGGACGAATGACATCAGTGGTAGGAGGGGGGGGGGGGGGGGGGGGGGTAAGGTTAAGTTGGTGCAGGAGATGGAGAGGTTAGTGAGTGTAGCTCGTGAGAGGTTTGGGGTAGGTAGGGTGGATGTTAGTGGCATTATGTACCGTAATGATATGCAGAGGGGGGTAATAGATGGAATGAATAGATTTTTGGGGCTCATGTGTGAGAGAATGGACGTGTGTTTTCTGGAGGCCAATTGTTGGCTGCAAGGTGAAGGCCTTAGTGGGGATGGGCTTCATCTGTCAGTTTAGGGGCAGTGTTTGTTTGGTGGGCTGTTAGGGAGGGTAGGGGGTAGGTTGGGTGCACAGGTCTGACTGGGGAGGGATGAGGTAAATGAAGAAAAGCTGGATGAAGTATTAGGCTGTGAAATGGGTGGGGGGCAGAAAAGGGTGAGGGCAGGCAGCAGCCAGGAAATCAGTTTCATGGTAGTGAATTGTA
>OU015463.1:24986960-25211960 GCA_907164805.1 Brachyptera putata | reverse complement strand
GGTTGGGAACCACTGATTTAGAGAAATGAATGATGGATAAATAATGTTTCCAAGACCCCCATGCCTTCTGTGGGACTCAAAGACTAGCACGACTTGACTTCTTTTTCTAAAGCAGTGATGGATGTGCTAAATTCATTTAAATTAGTACATACAAAACTACAATTAACTTTTGAGGCTATTACTTACCATCAACCACAACTTTTTCTTCACTGTAGTTGTATTTAGCTCCCTCCAACATTTCATCTCGAGTCGTAGGGTATGAGGTGAGGCACTTGCCAACCCCAATGCCATGGGCTTTGAGAGCGATCGGAGCAGCGCAGATGGCAGCAATAACTCGACCAGCATTCGCTTGTTCCCGCAAATAATCACCAACCTGAGATGACTAAACGCAAACAATACCATATTCATCATTAATTAGCCAGTTACATCAAGAAATTTGTATGGTATAGGCCTATTATAACTAAAAAACTGGAACATTTTAGTAGAGTTGTTTGTGAACAACTAAACTCCACATACAAGAAAATAGATCAATTATTTGCGTTCTTGTTTTCCAACTACTGTAATTGGAATAAAGAATAAAATAAAAATTAATTAATTAGAGAGGTGTTTTTATGAATGTATCAGTTATCAGACAGCAGATATGTGTGCCAAATTAGACTTCTTATTACTAAATACTACACCTCCTAACTGGGTTTTTATCAGGAGTGAATGTAACAAATAAAATCACGAAAATGTTTGGCCTACAATAAAACTTTACTCACAGCCGATAGATTTTTAGCACCGCCCAAGCCTCCAGGTAAAACCACGACATCGAAAGGACTCTTTTCTAATGCATCATTCAAGCTCGCATCGGGGGAAATGACGACGTCTCGGCTACATTTAACAGAATTATTCCCAGAGACTCCAGCTATTGTCACTGAAATCTATAACGTAAAAACGGTGCCTTTACTTAAGGTAGCACTGTTGGATAACAATGAACTAAACAGATGAAAGAACAGGAAATTTGTCATTTGCAAAAAAAATCCTAAAACTGGCATTTTCTAATAGATGAATTTCAAATGTATCAAAAATAGGCACCTGACGCATAAAATTGATATCCTAAAATTAAATAAACACTCCTAAGCAGTATGAAATTACACGGACATTGATCACAGTCATAGAGAAAGGAAACTTCCTTCCTCTATGTCAGTCATTGAATTTCACAGTCAACCATCTTTGGAGGTTAGGGCACCAACCTTGACCACTAACACCAACCATTTGGTACCGATTAACACAAAATTATGATTAAACTACACTATAATATACTTAAACTATGAACTCAATGCACAAACTAACTAACCAAACAAAAATCCTGAACTGATTCAATCTAAACTAGGGCCTAGGCCGCATATAACCATCAATGTAAAACCTACTTCAGGTCCAACAAATAGCCACTTAGAACCCAAATGGTCACACAACATAAGTCTAGAACAGACGCCTCACTATGAATTTACCAAATATTATTCTGGTGCGAGCATGTGGTAGACTTGTACAAAATTATCGACCAGGAAGATAGATGGGCCTAGGCACTGGCAGCACTGGGCTTTTAGTGTCTAGGCCTACTTCTACTAGGTCAACGCCTATGCAAATATTAATAATAATCTCTTCATCTTGTGCGTCACGAAGAAGTAGAAGGGCCATTGAATTTGGAGGCTAACACTACAAATTCAATGGTAGGGCCTATACCAATATTTATGATCTTGTGTCTTCAACCACAACAAGGAGTTTGTGACATTACAAACTCAATAGCCATAGATCCGATTTGCGATTGAGCTTACCCCAGCTCTTCTAAGAACATCCACAGATATTACAAGCTCCATTTCCTCAGCGCCTTCAGCCAGCAGCACGATCGCAGATTTCGTCGTCATTACTAATACCATTAAGTATATAGTCTTTACTAATACTAATTATGTAAGATAAGCTAGGTATACTCTGACTTGATTCTTTCGTTTCTTCAAAACAAATGTATCCGTAAGCCACAGCCTTATTTATTCAGATTTCTCTGTTCTGTACGAAGAGACTGCCTTGTCCAATCAAGAACGCTGTGTTTTGAAGATCAAAATATGCAACTTCTTATAGATAAAACTACTTAATTTGAAATATCTTAATTAAATTCATTTCTTAGATAACCAGGTACCTTAAAAAACGGATAACGTTTCATATCAAGATCATATTATTATTCATGTAACCTTAGCTAACAATTATTCTATCTCGATTATTAATAATAAACTGACCTTGGTACAATGCAGAAACCAATGTACAATTGTAAATAATGTATCATTTTGTAATTTTAGTGAGGACATGGCTATACAAACACATCCACCCATTATTATTGTACACATAATCTAAGCCAGTATCTGATCTAGCTCACTTGAAGCATTCATGCTTAAAGCCTATAAAAATGTATACAAATGTAAGATCATAATCAGTTCTTATGAGATATTTGAACTGTTTCTCCCGAAATGTTACATGATGACTTGATAAATGGAGTGACCACCAAATCATATAATAATATGGGCCTACATATATAAATATATATTGATATGTGTGTGTAAATATATATATATATATATATATATATATATATATATTTAATATATCCATTTACTACAATTTTTTGTGTGCTTCAAGGATAGATGTGAAATGAGCAAAAGTATGTGATATGATTTAAATTCATTTAATAAACACGTTTTTGTTTTTTAAAAATCAAGTGGTCCTACATACATACGGTACATAGGCTGCGTTCCGAAACCTCCAGAATCTACTGCCAGTATACTGGATGCATTCCGAAACCTACTCCGAGTGATTTACTGAGCGTTCTGAAACCCATCGCGCCAGTAAATTCTGCGTACTGGAAACACTGGAGGTATTCGGCCCAGTACATCCAGTAAATTCGAAGGCCTACTGGATCTACTGGCGAGTACTGTACTGCAAGTAAGGCCAGTAGGTTTCGGAATGCACCCATACTGACGAATATTGTTTGCTTAACAACCCCACCAACAGCTAGGTTTTACGGGGGTACAAATGAGCGGGTGATTATGGAACTATGAAGTGATGATAAGTGAAAAGTCGTTTACAAAAACCCATGCCTTATGCGGGACTCGAACCCATGCCCGTGACTTCAGTTTTTCTGAAGCGGTGCCTTAGCTGACTGAGCTACTGAGGGCGGCACATACACATTATACATATATTTACCCCTATTCGTTTTTAATTGTTCCAGTTGATTTCAATTGGGTTCATAATAAATAGCAACATCCAATTTTATATATTTTGAAATTCATTTTCTGCAGTTTTTATAGTCTGCATTTTATAGACATGACCAATGGGTACACTCGAACTTTGGTTCAATGGCATTAGAAAACCCTGGAAACATATGCAACTTATAAAGCAGCGATGTATTGAGAAGCAAATAAAAAGCAGGGGTTCAAATATTTCAACTCGGTAAGTGCGCATGCGTGCCACACAAAATGAGGGACAGACAAACCAGGGTCACTATATAGAGGAATAGTATATCAAGTATCACAATATCAAGAGACACTTTCAGCATATGAGGCTTTGAATATCAAGATCAAAGGTATCAGAGAATGAAACACGAAGTCAAATCATAGGTAAAAATACAACTAAATGTATTAGAACATATTCTTATTTGGTGTATGTACAAATGAGTATCAGTGTTTTTTATGTAAATGGGACTTCTGGCCGAGAGTGAGTCGCATGGATGTGTTGAGGCCTCGGTGCAGCAGAGCAGCGCCCTGACTCTGATTCGTTACGACTCATATAGATGATTTTACTCTATACTAAGGAGGAATTCCGAAATCTAGTATGAGAAAAAATGTATATATGCCGTTTTTATGAAAAATTAATGCCTATAATAAAATATAGTGATGAGTGTTTTTGTAGAGCTTACATTAGAAATATAAAATATGTGAACTAAATTATAACTGAAATAGAATATATAGGCCTACTCAATTTAGTTGCAAAATTAATACAAACTGGACAACCAATAGTTGGATATCCATTTACAAAGTAACATTACTACAACACAGGCCAATAACTACAACTCACAAAATATAATCTGATAACAAGCCATTTAAAAAAATTACATGCGGGGCTACGTGTCCCTCTCCCTATGCGATTTACCCAAATAGTAAATATTGAACGTCCTGGTCCTGGTATTTCTTTTTTAGGACAACACCCCGGGGTGAGTCGCATCGTTTTATGAATATTGCATCAATTAGTAAGACGTCTTTAGTAATGTCGAGTAATGGTTGAAATACCCCGTGTTTAAGCCGCAAACTTCACTTTAAAGCTGTGTGTCATTGCTCGAAATATTTTTTACAATAATGACCAAATATATTTTTAGAATAAGTCTTCACTTTCATTACCGTACAGGGGCGTTAAATAACATTCAGCCTAGAGGCGCTGGATTCATAAGTCAATACAATACAAATTCAACCCTCAGACGACATATTGACATTACATAAATATACTAACGCCTGAGCAAAGTAAGTTGAACACCAGTATAGAAGATACACTACTGAACAGTATAGATTTTAGTATCGGAGTGACTGGCCACAGCATCCGATTAAGTTTTAAATTCAAGAAACTAGTCTAATATAATAATAAAAAGATCTTGCCACCGTGCATCTAGCACATCTGCACGAGTGTTTATAAAATACAAAAATAAATACAAATACTGGTATTTGAAAATAAAAATAAGTAGGGCTAAACATTGATACCAGGTAGGCTAAGGTCCCTACAATTGAAATATTATTGCATGTGGTACAGTTTATATAATTGATCTATATTGAAACAAGTGAACCTCGATTTCAGAGATGAAGAGAATGGTGTGACATCATTATTTAATATAATGATGATTATGCTTGACGACCCCACCAACAACTAGGTTATACGGGTTATTTAATATAAATAAACAACACAATCACTTTTAACACACAAAAATCATTTATTACATAATTAGTTACCGTATTGTCCCGAATATAAGCCGAGGGTTTTTCTCGAAATTTTGAGTCCAAAAGTCACCCTCGGCTTATATGCGGATCTCGGCCTAAAATCGGTCAAAAACACGTTTTTCACCAAATATAATAGGGCGCACTACACATGCCTACTCTGAACAACAGAATCAACTTGAAACTGCAAAATATTGCACTAAAAACAAGATTAATAAATGTTTTATCATGAAGAAGCATCATTTTCCCATTATCTGTCATTTTTATTTGACGCGCAATAATAAACAAATGCCCGCTCAGCAGCTGTGACTGCCTCGTCTTGTCAGACCTTGGTCCTTGACGAGTAGGCGGGCCATAAGCCGATCGCGCGTCATCGGCACTAGCCGAGTACACACGATCGTGAGGCCCCAATCAACGGTTTCTCACACGCAGTTGGCATAGCTTCCTCACGCGCGCAATACGAAATTAACTAAATTCAAACTCAGGCGAGTGATGATTGAAGTGGAAAAGGAGATAAAACCTTTTTTTCAATTGTTGATCTAAAAGTTTGGGGGTCGGCTTATATTCGGGGTCGGCTTATATTCGGGACAATACGGTATACCAGAATTTTATGACATTTCATTATGAATAAATAATATTTTCTCACTGTAGGTCTACTCAATGTAATTACAAAAATAAATGAATATTTAATAAAGTTTAGATTCGAGTACAAGGGTGGAAATAACAAAGTTGAGCGATATAACTTATTCAATTTACATCATATGAAAATTATAAAATAGAATTATATTATTTTCACACACTTACAATTAAGCTTAAAAAACTTTGAAATTACTCTATGAGGAATCGTGGTCCACGAGATTGTTAGTGAACATGAATAATGTGTTACACGAACCGAAGACTGATAATTTGAAATGTAGGCTTCTTTCAAGTGATGTTACACATTGTAATAAGCAGACAACATTGCCTATCAAATTGTGTTTTCCAATCACAACTTCAGTATTAGTTTTTATGCACCCAACTTCACTAGTTGCTACATTACCCTGACAAACATACTACCTTGGTATTCCCTCTTACCTGATACCTTGAACAGTATTTGTATCACATCATAGCTTGAAATATGATGGAATAGCTCATATTCCAAAATGGTTTTCATTGATGATTGCAAAAATAATTTTGAATTTAATGATTAACTCACCTAAAACCAGTATTATTGGAATACTTTCTCAACTATACGCACCATGAAATTATCTTAACAAATATATGCAATATTGAGTGGGCTGCATGATATTAATTTTTTAGTTATAATACAGAAACCATGTGACTGTGATGTAAATATTGTTAGTTTCTGTCATTTTCAATGAACTGAAATGATACTGCTAGCCGATACTAGTTTTGGTAGGCTTAGGCTTTCCAAATCACATTCTCTATCAATAGCTCTATTCTTTTATACAGTAGTGTCACTTTGATATTTATAACTGAATATTGATTGATATAATTATAACTAAACTGAGCAGCTACTTGCAATAACTGAATATTGATTGATATAATTATTACTAAACTGAACAGCTACTTGCAACCATCATTGTAATATATTAATATAGAACCTAGAATAAATTTGTAAACAACAATATTAATTACACAATATTAAAGATCAACCCCAAGCCTGGCTCTTGCAATAATGTAAAACCAGTTTACCATCTGTACCATAGCACTCGTACAGATTTCTTACTATTTGATCCGGTGATGGGGCGAACGCCTGATTGACGTACAGGAATAAACTGTCTGACGCATCAAGCTTGAGGTATTTTTTAATAAATTCTATTATCCAACCAATCTGTTTATCCTGGTCCACAGCCCATTTCTTTTTTCTCATGATCGGTGCGTTACCAGTAGCTTTCAGCAAGATATCGACTAGAGAAACAAACGAAAGATCTATGTGAATTTCAAAATTAATGCAAACATAGGAGCATAGGCATGCACAAGAGATTGTAATAGGTACAGCCCATTTTGAAAATAGGGGTTTCACCTATTAGTTCAACTCTTCATTTTGGTGTAGGCCTACTTAGAGCCGGTAACTGATGATTACTGGATTGAGCAATAATTAGCAAATGAACTTGTTATCACCCTCGTTTACATGTTATTTTCTTTCCGTAATTAATAACCGACTAATTCTTTCTCAATTATCAGCTGGTAAAACAGGCTCTTAGTTAGGTGAAAAAACAAGTGAACAGTAGGATCCTCGCCATTTCATTTGATGCATTGCTAATGCCTTATAGGAACACAGGTAAATTCTCCTTCATTGGGACCACCACTCTAGAATGGAATGCACTGGGAATCATGAATGGCCTAAATCAGAGAACGACTCCAAGAAATTATTCATAGTTTCCCAATCTGTCTTTCTGTTAGTCTGTCTGGCAGTAACGCTGGTTCTAGAACATTTTGGAGGAGAACAGAAGGGTGAGGGGGCGGAGGGGTCGGTCGTGTGCGTGGACCCGTGTAAGTGTGGAACATTCGATGCGCGATAATTGCCCCTTCCCGAAGGATGTGGGCGGGGAATCGTGTTACTCTAGAAGATTCAATCCTAAGCAGAATTTCTTGTTGCGCAACTGCAGTGGCTGGGAGGAGTGGGTAGGGAGGCAAGGGCATGGGGGCGTGACGACCGGCTGGGGTCAGGCAGGGGTCAGTTACGGTGGGGCCCTTGGATGGGTGGCAAATTTTGTATTTTGGTTTTGGCCGCAGTAGTGGGAAATCATTCGGCATGGCCGAGCGGCTATGTGGCAAAGTAATACGACGTACACGAGGGAGCAGTTATGTTAGCCCCGTGTTTTGAAACGGGCTACAGCTAGTTATTGGAAGAAGCTAAGTAGATATGAGGTTAAACAAGATTGATTAGCAAGGATGAATAGGTTGAATATAGGCCTATTGAGGAAAAGTGAATAAATGAAAGCTTACAACAATAGAAAAATTACATAGGTATCGTACCGGTAGGCCTATAAACATGCACCGTAATATGCACCACAGGAAAATTTGATAAATTTTGTTTTTAAGGATGATTTTATAGGTTTTTAAGAATGGCGGGGTTGCAAGAAATAGTAATTCCATTGAAAAAAATTATAGAATTTTGAAAATATTCAGTTCACTCTTCCTTGTGATGCATTAGATATGGCCTGGGCAGACTCTGCATACCCTGTGCGCACTTCTATATTATTATATATGAGGTGGTCAACTTGACATTTAAAAATATTTTTAGATGCAATTGTAGATAAATTCAACAGAAAACAAAAATTAAGAGAGATACAATTGACCCATATACTTTAGGGAAATGTTTGCATTTCTTATAATTATCCTGGTGCTGTTGTTTCCTAGTCTGAGACAGAAGAACTCCGATGTCGTGGATAAGTATGATCAAGCGAGATGTTTGTTCAGGTGACGACACAGTCAAAAGCTTTGAACTTTAGAGGATGGCACTCGTGAGTCATGACTGTTTCTCATAAAATGGTGATGTCGTAGCTTGTATCAGGCGTTATGGTTTTTATGATTCTCCTTTACCTAAATTAAACTGAAACAACCTAACCTGCTTACCTAAAATACCTGACCCAACCTAACTAACTCAATCTAATTTGAAATATTTTTGCAAATTGTGTACCCAAATAGGCATGCTCAGTGTCTCCGTAATTTTAGCGTACTCCCCCGTCCCAGCCTGTTGATTCCAATCGACTCAACCATTCAGTCGCTTGACTGCGAGCATGAAGATGATGCTCAAAATACTATGTTAAGGAGAAAAGTAACGCAGAAGAGCATGAGGTAACATATGAAAGAATGACAAACTAATGATCAATTGATCAATCTGACGAAGGGAAAAAAATTAAATCGAAGTTAGGTTATGGTCTCCAATGAGATAGGCCTACTAACGCCGAATATACGCCGACGTCGATGTAACCTAGATATAAAAACTAATCGTTGTAAGAAGTGATAAACTTCTAATTGGTTAAAAAAAGTTAGAATAAAAGTAACATACTTTTCTGTTTGTCAGTAATTTTATGAGGACTACTCTGGTTGCTGTCCCCACCAGCTGATTTCTCCTCGCCTTCGTGAACGTCCTGACTTTCTGATTTCGGCTCGTCTTGGCCATCTGACATAATGACGTAGAACTACAAATATCGCTACTCACATAATTTGTTAAAATTACTAACGTAAGTAATGAAATATTTTTATAAACAACAAATTTAAACAATTGACGCCATGACAGTTGCCACAGTCACAAGCAAAGGTCACAAGCACCGGTTTTGGCCATGGTGGGCTCGGCTCACTAGACACGAGCGGGTCGCGGGCCACACTACGGATTCGTTCGGGAGGGTTCGACACCTCGACGCAACCACTCAGCCAACCAACACCCAGCAGACGACGATTTTGCTGCCGACTGTCAGAGCACTAATGAGTAGGGTAGGTCGGGACTCCACAAATTTCGGTAGCAGTTGTTGTTTATTGGCAAGTTCTGGTATTTTATTTTTACATTGATAGTAGAGCCTACATGATATAATTTCATACACTTCACAAGTACATACAACAATGTTATGATAAAATATTATATATTACAATAGACAACTTATAAACAAATATTTATGTCCAAATGTAGGTCTGTGAAACATTGCCTACTTTTTACTTCAATGTTTCCCAATAATTCTACTTCTCGTTGCCACAATGCTGAAGGGTTCCGTTTCTAATTAGCTTAAAACATTCTCGCCTACACTTTGAGCTTATACACAGTATTGCCACTATTTCTAATACTTATCTATTGAATACTCTCATACCACTGATTAGTGTATCATACTCATATGCGTTTAATAAAACTCGAACTGTCTTGACTCTTGTGATTTCATTTTTTTCTTATTTCTCAAATTAGGTTTTTGAAAATCTTTACCATATTTTTAATTTTTACACAAATAATAATTGGGAAAAAGATTTGTTGATAATTTGAAAATGAAACAAGGTATTCAGTGTAATTCCGTGCTTAATATTCAGTCACGACAATGTTTTGCAAATCTTCTATGATTGGAGCATCTCTCACTATACAGTACTTTCATAATGCTTTGCATAGCCGTATTTTGACGTTTTTGATATGCATCAATATGATCCTTATTAAAAAAAAACAGTGGGCCCTATACTACAATAACCCATATAGGGAGCCGTAATCGATTGGTAAAACAAAATGTTTGACACGACCGGTAAATTATCAATTTGTCTGAATTCCATGCAGCATGTCTTGGCATGCCTTATGAGTCCTTCTCATGTAAAAGAAAGAGTGTTTCTGGCAGGTTAGGCAAGTGAGACATGAATTTGACATGCCTCACTTGCCCTGAAAGAATGATTTTGGCATACACAAGGAATGCTTCATGTTTGTAGGGTTGTATACTTTTGATGGACAAAAGACAATAATTGGGCTTAAAATTTTCAGCCTCCGGAGTCTCCAGACCCCGTGTGTACGAGAGCTCATAGATATAATACATTTTGATTTACAATTATACTGCCCCCTTCCTCTGCACAATTCAATTCAAAGTTCCTGTGCGCCCAACAATAACAACTACAACAACCGCACTATCACAGAATAAAGTAATATTAGGAATAAAGAAATGTTTTTTCATTCTATGGTAACAGTAAAACCACTTTTAGATTTCATCGCTTTTATGGCAAATGCTATTTTTACGTGTCCCCAGCTTTATAGGCATACCAATTATTCATTTACAATTATTTTTAAAATTCATTTTAAATTATATTAGGCCTACATTTTCTTATATTAAATTAATTTTAAATAATATTACATTTTTCAATATTTAATTAATTTCAAATTATATTACATTTTTTAATATTAAAATATCAAAAGAATAGAACTGTGCCAGCTATAGTCGTAATTTCAAAATTGATTAACAAGGTTACTAAATAATGATTATCTGTACATCCAAAAATGTGTGTTTCATTATATATTTTCCAAACAATAGTGAGCTAACTGTGATGTTGGCCAACATTATTTGTAGTCGGTGTACATAATATAGTATAAATTGAATCAAATCGTCTTCTTATTTCCTATGAATGCTCCCCATCATCTGAAGATGAGTTGTCTTCAGCATTAGTGTTGATGAATTTTGTTGACAGTTTAGCCAGCGAAGCTGCGGCTTTGAATCTTGTATGTGCTTTTAGTTTATCAATCTTCTTCTTCCACTGAAAGCAAACATGATCTCTTTCCATGAAGCATACCACTACTGAACTTTGTACTACACTACATTTTGTAAACTCCAACTTTTATGAACTGCGCTGCATGTGCCGGTTATATATAATATACATAATATAGGCCAATTATGTTGATAAAGAAAGATCATTCCCAAAGATCATTCTACATTCCCATTGAAATCAACATTCAAGAAAGCCTACCAGCACATATGAAAACATACTATTTTTTAGGTACATTTTTAATTAATTTTGATGGGTTTTCTAAACATTTTCTTATTTTTGAATGTCACATTCGATAAACAAATTTGGGGTTTGTTCGTGTGAATGTTATTTTTTGCATTACTGTTATTGTCGATTCGTTCAAAAGTTGGAGCTCAATCTGATTGGTCTCAACTTCTCGATTGTATCGATTTCTTTCGATATACATTCGATATCACATTGCGTTTCAGCTGTTTACAAATCAGTGTAGGTGGTTGGTGATTAGTCGGAGGAGTTGCAGCAACAAGAAATATCCAATCACAAGCAGGGAAAATAATCCATTGAATCTTTTGAACCAACCAAAACATATAATGCCCAACAAGAAAATGCGGTTATTGCTAAACACAGTACGCTAGTAAAAACAACTTGTAGGCCTACTTGTGGTTCCCTTTTATTTACATTACTACAAATCTTACAGATATAAGTTGATCAAGTGATAGACACTCAAATTTATTAATAGGTCTGCAATATTTCTCATTAGTTTCAGTTTTCAAAGAGGTAAGATATATCCATAATTGTTGTAAATCCGGCAAAAGTTATCGTCAGTGCCTTGACCAAGGCCTATTTTTAGGCCTAATTTTGCACATGGTTTTGGCCCAAAACTTGCATTTTATTGTAAATAATTTTTTTTTTCAATTTGCCGTATGCTGGTCCCTACTTCCTCATGATTAGGTAGGGTAAGGTTTGAATAGTACAATTGCCGCTCCTTGTCCATTCGACACAAACCTTGCCCTACCTAACCCCAACATCACTCACCATCACTCAACCTAACCATAAAGAAGTCGCTCGAGCATAGGGCCTACGTCAAATTTACATTTTTTTTTAGTATAAATAAATTTATTCTTTCTAGGTAGACCCTACGAGCCTTTTCTACATTCCCATTGAAATCAACCTTCAAGAAATGCGTGAGTAACTACCTATTTAAAATAATTTGATTGGTCTGTCATCTACCCATTGATCTACCTAGGCAACCAGGGCCTAGGGTCTAGCTATTGGTCTTGTAACTTTGGCCTACTAAGGTTCAATTAGACCAGATCCTAGTTATTAGTCGTGCATCTTTTAACCAATATTTTAGCTCTTAAAATCTATTTTAGCTCCAGTCCTAGTTTGACAGTAGATGAAACTTCTGTCAATTACCGGTACTTTATTTTTAACCTAAAATTAACAGGTTGGCTATTTTCACCAGGTGCACTCTGCCACCTTGGGTCTGTCGAATGCTAGAACTTTGTGAATATCCTGTTAGCCAATAGCTCAGTGGTTGAACATGTGGTTTTGGTGTTCTGGGCCTTTATTCTATAACAGTAAACGAAATGGATGCGTGATGAAAGTGTCAGAGCCCATATGATACACCATGTTGAAGTATACAAAATAGTTTGGACAAATCGAAGATGGCCTGATTTCGTTTCGTTTTAGAGTTACAGAATAAGCCTCCGGAGGTCCAGGGTTCAAATCCAAGTTTGTAATTTGAGAAAAAAAGTTTGGGTTAGATAGGTAGGCCTAAGATTTCAACCTTGAAATTGAAATATTTACAATAAATATATAAATGAATATATATAGAATATATAATGAATGGATAGGCCTAGTATACCGTTCCGTAACTTTTTCTGATAAGATACATACATAGACATCCATATACATATATATTTATATATAGGCTACAATAGGTCTGATGACAATAACCGCGTTCTAAAATAGACTAATTATATTTTTAAATGCGTAGATATATTACAGACTCCGGTATCTAAATAATTTCATTGTTGATATAAACACTATTCTCTCGATGACAAGAAACCATATGGACATAACCGTCTCCCACCTTCCCACATAACAAATCAGTGTGAATTGCATCGACTTTCAGAATGTTTAAAACGATGATGATATTACCGGTAGGCCTATATAATATTTTTCATTTACATTGGAATTAACTGCACATTGTAATGATAACTAAGATCTATTAGCAGCGGATGAATGATTAGCGAGATGATGGGATAATGCGATGAATGTTTCTTGGATAATGAGAAGGATAGTCCGAAGGAAGCGGTCGTGGCTTATATTGTAGGAACCGTCCTGGCATTAGCCAAGACTACAGAGGGAAATCATGGAAATTTCCTGTGAAGATGGACGGTGACAGTGATTGAACCAGCTCCTATATGCCCCTTAGCTCCCAGATCACGTGAAGCGAGCGCGTTGGTTACTGAGCTGCATATGCCAGTAATTTAATGTATATTGTAAAATGATGATGATTTTGTTAAATTGACATAATTTGTCATTGTTTGAAATGTAAGGCTTAAGTATCAGTGTGGCCATACACTGATATTTTCGTGGTATGAAATATTGACTTTCGTGGATCCTGGGTAGAGAAAAACTATACATACGAATTTCTGTGTGAATTTTAGCCAAGTTTTTAACTAGGTTAGTCTGATTATAGTAATTAGTTCAATTTAGTTTTTCTAGGACTAGATTGTCTGGCAACACTAGTGCATGTGCACTAGCTACACTGTTTCAAGAAATTTGTGTACCGTATGGGTGTTCCCTATGTAGGCATATTGTTACAATTTTAGAGACCTGTGTTTATGACCATCCAAAAATGATTCCAGTATTTTGGCTCAAATGTTATCAAATGTATGTCTGTGTCTTTTGAAATGTCACGTACAGTATTTAAAAATGCTTATATCGTACAAGCCAGCACCCACTCTCGGCCTTGTCGTTAAGTAGGCCTAGGGTCTTTTGAAATTGTGACTTGTGTGATCTACAATAATGTTTGTGACAGCTCGGGATAGCCTAGTTTGTGAGGTTGTGTCAATTTCTATTATATTCAATAATGAATTTCAGTAAGAAACTATTATTATTGACTAAGCCTGGATTTTTCTTTAAAAAGTGAATCAAAATTTACATATTTTCCCTTCATGATTTCTGTTTCTTGTTATTATCAAGTGGTAGGTATATACAATATTGTTCATGTGAAAAGACCCAACTAGTAAATTCCCTAGGGCTTATAAAGAGAAATGAATGAGGTGTTACACCTGAATGACGTTTACATTCGCCACAGCAGATGAAGCTTCAGAATTTAGCTCGACTATTAAACCCAATTATTATATACTCAACACCTAAATGTAATGTGATTCTTGTTATATGGTGTAATCACATTTATGCTTACCTCTTCGTCTCTTGATGGAAGAGAAGCCAAATAATCCACCATATCTGGTTTTGCTGGATCACATATGGCTAATACCGATAAGCATCCATCTACCGTTCCTAGGACAAGGCATTTCCCATCTGCGGTACTTTCAATTGCACTTAATTCAGCTGGTACGCGGTAGTTGGCGATCATTGTAGTGTCGGATGTTCTAACAAGAATATGTTTCTGTTAATAAGTAGGCATAGGCCTATATCTGGATACAGGCATAAAGCTTGCAAGCCAACAAAATTGCACCATTTTACTCGATGTTAACCCATTGACATATACACATTTAACCCATTTAATTTTTAGAATTGCATGGCATTCAATAACTATTCAGTTACTTTTATAAATTTTGAAATCCATTTTCAAAGAATTATTGCATTGTTATCATGAGTGTCGCCCGCACATATGATCATTTAAAATGTTGGATGGTTTTTGAATAGTCGTCAGAGTAGTTCACAGAAAAGTTTACAACTGCGAGTGACACATGCTAAAACAATTCAATGGGTTAATCAGCAGTGGTGTGTTCTGAAATGTTCGGGAAGTTATGCAAATGTGTGTTGAGGGTTTTGCAAGCTCTACCTTTACGATTTTTTATCCTCAAAAGTACGTCAACTTTTAACAGTAATTATCAACAGTGCAACAATGTTCCCCTCCATCCTCTTGTACTACCCATACGCTCGTAGCTGTGGTCCGTTAACCTAATATGACGCGTGAAAGCAATCGACTGAGTTGCTTCAATAGGACTGTCATACGGGTGTATTGGTAACACCCGTACACGGGGGTACATAAGTGCCAATCTTGTCATTTTCTATCGTTATATCTCAATATTTGAAAACTAAAAACGTCCTAGTGAAATTTCTTACCCCTTCCGTTATGGCAGAGCTTCCTTTGTCTGTGGTTATGGGAGAAAAAAGCTTGGAAAGTTGGTATTTTACGACTGGGCCTAACGAAAATTTCTCTTGTGGAGATTAACATGTAATGTTTTTTTGAGCTAGGAATGTAGAAAATGTAGAAACCACGAAAAATCTCTGTCAGAATTGCCGACTATGGCGGGAATCTAACCCTGTTCTTTAAAATAAGAGTTCAATGGGCCGGCCATTCGACCACTCGTCTCGGTTGCATAATCTCATTTATAGGCCAATACGGTAGAGGCGAGAAAACACGACATTTGGGAATGTTGTTCCAAAATCTTTTGACTTCTTATAATGATAGTATATGAGTAACATTATAAACTATAATATTCTTAGCTTTCATTACTTTCACATAATATGATTCATTTTTAGTTTTACTTGTTTCTTTAAGTGGAGCTAGTCTTTACTTGTTGGACCATTTGATTTGAAATCAGCATAATTTCTAGCCCGTTAGTGTCACATTGCGGGATTTTTTGGATCGAGCAAGTATTTCACTTAATTAGCGAGGAAGTAGAATTTAAAATTTTGAACCATGCTCTTCTTGGTTCAACTCCATATTTCCAAACACTGTCTACTTGTCAAACTCAGTAGGGCCTACTCGTGCAATATTGCATTCTAATTCTTATCAACTGTCGAACTAAGCACGTTTAGAACTGGAAGCTTACCTGAATACTCGTAGTGTTTTTTTGCCACTGTGGTAGTAGAGAACGTACTCGTCAGTTTTGTTGAACATGCAGATTACGGTGAACACTCCTTCAGCTACTTTCGGGATGAACGTTTTCACTGTGTGGCCACGTTTCAGTTCAAGACAATCTAGTCCACCCCTGTAAGTAGAGAACCGTAAATTTAATGCTTGGTGCCAATCGGTTAGCTGTTAAATAGTTAGTGATAGCAACTGGCGACCGTTTGGTATCTTCATTCGGGCGGTATTCGATTGGATGAAACATGCATTGACTGGTTGTTTACCGAGTATACCATATACCAAGAAAAAGTCCAATAGTATGCTTGTTTTAAATCGAGGTACATTATCCATTTTTTATTTAATCACATCAGGTTTTTTAATATCCTACATATTTTCATCTGCAGGCCAAATTTGCGACTATTCACGGTTAAGCTGTATCTCATCGTATCATGACGTTTTTGCAATCTTCGTCTCAAATTGTATCTCTTGTATATTGAAAAGCCTAGTCCTATGGAGGAACATAGGCCTTGACCAAACGAATGTCGACATTATGAACATATGAAGTCGATGCCCTTCAGTGGTTGTGTGGTTCTTTGTTTTGTATTGACTTATGGTAGGGAGATGACATGGAGTGTGAGCATATGACTGACCTTGACGGTGCGTACAGTCCATATCTGCCATCCGTAGTACAATTGCCTCCCCATTTAGCTATAGTTCTGATGACTCGCTTCTTCTTAATGTCGAATATGCTTCCCTTATCGGGATCAATAATAGCGATCATACTTGATTTGTGGGGCATTGCAATCAAACCAACAATATCCTACAAGAAGAAATTATATATTTCATCAGCAATCCTCAAAGTTTGCATCCTTCCACATAATACCACTATAGCCTGTGATCAAGTCATGGCAAAATCTTGCATCTAATTTGCTATATTTTGGCCACTTATTTCAATATTTCATTGACAAATAATAGGGTCTACATACACTGATATTAATTGTATTATACATTTTAAAATGTAGGCCGGTGAAGATGCAATTTCACAATTTGGAAATCCTCGTCTCGAAATTGAAAATGGGTTAGCCTCCGTATACAATAAATAAAAATGTCACTACAACGTGTTGTAGTGCATAGTGCATGCAGTCTCATAGTCGCAAATTATTTGTACGTTGAGTTCAGACCAAGTACTATTGATTTTATTTTCATATTTTTTTTTTAATGTTGCTTAACGACCCCACCAACAGCTAGGTTATACGGGGGTACGAATGAGCGGATGATAATGAAACGATGAAGAGATGATAGACGATAGGACGTTTAAAAAAACCCATGCCTTATGCGGGACCCGAACCCACGCCCAACGGTGACTTCTGTTACTACCGCTAGCGATAATTGACTTAGCCACCGGGGCGGCTATTATTGATTTTATTACCGATATACCTGTATTCTCATTTGAAAAGCCATTATATCGAAATCATGCCGTCTTATTAATTGGAAATGAACATATTTGCGGCCCAAGTTCATTTTTCATTATTAAATGAAAAAGAACCTCCGCCAAATAACCTAGCTGTTGGTGCAAGGTCGTTGAGCAAGCAAACAAGCGCACTACTCGAGTTTGTTGTTCATGTTTGTACATGTGGTTTGCGGGTTGTATACGTGGTTTGTGAGCAGCATTGTGTTTGTAATCCAGACTAATTAAATTAGACGTAGATTTCATAGGCTCAATTAGAGTCCACACCTTGAACTTGTAAAATATTCTAACTTATATCGATCTTGCAATTTATTTACTTTGACTGCCGACTGCTTGAGCGGTATTTTAGTAACGATTGCTCCGGTACGAGAATGGTAGACCAATAGGACGTCACGGGTGCCCTTGTCGGCACCTATCACGACAATGTTTAGTCCGTCACAAGTTACGACGCCCTGCCGGAATGGTGTACCCGTAACACATCTTACCGGGTAATCGAACGAGTAGATTCGCACTCCGTCTGAAAATAACGTACACGTCTCGTATTCACACTTCATACAAACCTGGAACCTTGCTCTTAGAAATCCTGTATATTTTTAGTTTTCCGACTTCTCAGATAGACATGGGTAATCAAATTATGGCAATTTAGAATTGGTGATACCATACAACAATATATTTTTTGGAGTAAAAATGAGAATTCTTGCCCATTCTCAGATAATCGTTCTTGGTGTAGTGTACATGTAACTATTGAGATTACAAACAAATCATTCACTTTGCTGGTTTGGAAAGCACTGAAAATACAGATAGATTTATAAAACTTGTCGATGCAAGCTACTTTTCTGGTTCGTCGCACCTGGTATTGTCCTGGCTGTGACAGTAGCAGTGCTTCTTACAGCTTCACCTCCTGTAGGAGTAGCTGCCTTGGAAATAGCTAGGAATCTGAGTCCGTTCTCCAACAGTAACAGCTGTTTAATACCGGTCTGCTCTTCTTTGAACAACACTTGCTCTGTAAGACGATTCCATATCAACACGTTTCCGGATTCGGCAGAAATAATAAATCTAGAAGAAATTACATCGATTTAGAAATGAGAAAGTTACATACCATACCGATAGTGCTTTAGACCAGTTCAGTTTTATGATGCATGAAAACATGATTTAAACATGTCGCATTTTGTTCAGAAATAACATTTTGTATTTAACATCCTGTCACTTATCATCACTTTGTAATTAAAAAGAAGAAGAATATTGTACCACGAATATATTAACATAAGTGTACTGTTGGACAATTACCTGGTACTTGTCAAAGATTGAAATAGAAACAATATTTTGGCAATGTTTCTCAAGATTGCTTTCATCATGTAATAACTAAAGAACTCCAGTTGCTATCTGATGATCTGATCAGTTGCAAGTAAAACATTGCAGAAGTATTATTTCTACTCCGGTCTTTGACAAGTACTGGGTGTTTGTCCAACAGCACACTTTCGTTCGTCACTTCGTAGTTTCATTATCATCCACTCATTCGTAACCTAGCTGTCAGTTCGGTCGTTGAGTTAACAATAATCACTTGTAATCTTTTGATATTTCATTGAGAAACCCGAATCTAGTGGCAAGACTCTTGACCTGCTGTCTGGTGTGATGAGTGCGTGAGTGACGATCGCACCGAGCGGGCTATCGGCCAATCGAGCAATGAGCCGTCCTATCTGTAGGTCCCAGACACCCACACATCCCCTCGTGACGGTCACGGCCAGACCGCCAGTCAGGCACTGGCTGATGGAGTCGATCTGTAGCTCGTGGCGGTCGATCACGTGAACTTGCTCGAAAATATTGTTGATGTTCCACACTTTAACTGTACGATCGATTGAAGACGTGATCACCTGAATATTAACAGTATGTGCTCTTCAATAAAACAGTGTTGAACCATTGACGTGAATTCGTGGCTGTTTGGTAGTAGTAGTAACTGGTGAGGCCTGACGTAATGCAGTGAAAGTCAACATAAAAATTGATCAGTGGTGTATATGACTACGTATATCACACAGTCGGGAAACGGTTTAGTCAAACCAGTTCAGACTGAAACGGTTTACAGATGGTGATATACCTGTCGGTTTTGGTGTTAAACACTTTAGTTCCAATCCAGTTTGGCAAGTGAATTGGAGAACTCGATACGATTGATATACACGTCAAACCGATTCAGGGTAACCTTGAACGCGAGCGATAAATCGATCCTTGTTGAATTCCAGCTTCATTGTCGATTATATACCGACTTTCGTCACCAATATCCAATATATACCAATATACTACCAATATATATACCAATATATCGACTTAAAAATAAGTGAATATTAAAAATGCCTGGCGCTGAAACGTTTTGACCGCGGTTTTGCCAAAGTGTTTCTGAATTATTGTGATATACACTCATTTGTTGAACCGTTTCAGCCTGAACCGTTTTGACTAAACTGTTTCCCGACTGTGTGATATACGTAGTCTATGTTAGCTAGATTATTATGGGTATTCTAGTCACAACATATCATTTTTTACATCAAGATAACACATAGTCCAGAGTACGGTACGTAGTGACTTCCTGTTTGATCACATTGTAGTAAAATTAGAGTATAAAAGTAAAAAAGTAGAATTAAAGATGATTGGTTATACTCGATATTAGTTTCTACTTTTCTAAACAAATAAGAACAGTCAATGAAACTGCTGTTTGTAGCTTCTGTACTGTGCTAGTAAAATGTTGATCAGATATCAGCCATAGACTTCATGGATATAGCAATGTCAAAAAGTGAGAAAAGTGAACCCAGTACCAGTTAGGACTGCAATAGTTTTACTAACTTGATTTAAATAATGCAGTTGTTTTACTAGATTGTCACATATTTTAATTTCAGTAAAAGATTGAAAAGATTGAAATTTACCGAGTTCCAGTTACCGATAGTCAATGGTTGTAAAGAAATTATTCTTCCAAAGTGGGCGTCCAACACTTTGACAAGTGCACTGGTATCAATGTTCCATACGTACAAGTTCTTTCTGAAATACCAACGAAAATATTACTTAACAACACAGTGATGTACAGTATTTAATTCTAACATAGACAAATGAACTGCTGCTAGCACGCTGAACCGTCCGTCACTCAGGAGACCGAGTTCAATTCCTGCCGTGGTTGGCGCAAGTTCGATTACAATATTTCAGTTCAAGACAAAACTTGTTGAGACATCGGGGACATTGGATTGCAGTTTGCGATGCAATTATAAAAACTTGATGTCTCGATATTTGTGTCACAACATTGCGATACGAGTTTTATCGGTGTTATTTCAAACATAAAAACAGTTTGTTATATTGATAAATTGCAGAATAATTATTTTGGTGTATGTGTTTATCAGCACTAGTAGCCCCTACATGTGTCACAAATTGACTCTGGAAAACCTCGACGAATTACCTACCGGTACTTCTGGTTTGATGGCTGTCTGCTGACACACAACGTCCATCCTTATACCCTCCCCCCTCCCCCTACCTCTTCATAACTTGGTCATACTATGGACAACAACCGTTATAAATAAATATTCATAAAATATGGGTTTATTTATTGTAGTGCAAATTGCGATGCCCAATTTTTAAAATGCTATGCAATTTAATGTAGGCCTATTGCAAATTTTCTACTTCAAATTTTCTTAATTCCATTTTATGCCCTATTGCATGCCCTATATTGGCCCACATTCAATGTTGGACATTCATTGTAGAAATTTCTCTTGAGGCATGCTCACCTTACTCCAGCTACGGCGTAGTCGCGAGCTGCGGACACCATGATTGAGTTGGACTGCAGCATCCTAGTTGATATGTTCCTCACACCGTGGGGCAGTGGCAGCACTATAGCCTGGTCTGTCTTTGACGTCTCGCTGAAGTCCCAGATGACGAAACCATTCATAGTCGTGCCGAGTAGTGTGGTCTCGTACTTGTCCAGTTTCAGTTGTAGCAGAGCCTCAAGGTCGTCATTGCTAGCTCTCGACAGTTCTTTCTACGAGTGATCAGTCACGCTTAATATATCTCAAAGTGGTGTATTATCGAATTTTACATAATAAACAACCGCACGATAATTGATTCATCAAAAACTATTTGCGAGAATCCCAACAAAAAGTCACTAAATAAATATCATTCACAATATATGTTTGAACAATTAGTTTTAAAAATAAAACTGGTATCACTTGCAGCAGTGCTTTGTTGAGATTATCCAATAAATAATCTTTTGTGGTGGAAATAGACATGCCAATTTTAATTGGAGTTTCAACAAATTGATGAATAATCATTGACCCGTCAATTTTAATCCACCGGCGGGATCGGAGAAGCTCCTCTTGCATGGATTTTCAAAGAAAATATGTCGACATTTTACAATGGAAACACATAGAAAGGATTATCTTCTTACTTTTCAGTTAACAGTTGGTAAAGAGTTATAAAATATTGAGCAGATTGATATGAAGGATTCAAACGACTATCCACCCTTATTTCATCCACATTATTCCTACTGGTCGGATGTTTCCGTCCCTCAATAATTGCGTAAATTGTCTTTTATGAGGTGTATAATTATTCTCGTTTACAACTATGTACAATTAGTGCATATGGAATGACAACTAAAGAGTGGGTAGGCAATTCTTTACGAATTCATATATATTTTGTTGTGGCGAGTTGAAAGAGGTCTGGGAGGGGAGGTGAAAAACGTTATCAAGCCGTAAAAAAGATTGATGGCTTTAACGCCATCATATTTGAATAATATTGAAATCCAACATAATAGAGATATGCACAGTGAAAATGGTCAAATTTTGTTTGTCATCTTCCGTCAAAACAACGATCTCAAAACATGTAAAATGACAACAAGGAACTTTCTAATCCAAAATAAATTCCCTGCAGGGCTTTCTGTTGACTTTCTGGATTGTTCTAAGTGAAATTCACCAGTTCTATCTTGACCTATAAAACAGGTACAATAATGCAAACCCAGAAGACTAGTGTCCTCTATTAGTCACTAGTGAAGTGTGCCGCAGTAGTAACGGAGATGACTTACCTCTTTCATCCATCTGCCTGCTTCCAAGTCTAAGTTGTACTTGGTGACTGGGTACAACTCGTGTGTCGTACAGCAGTAGATCGTAGTCTTGTCTAGTGTCAGCACGATGGCACTACAGTTAAAATACAATGATTCATAGTTTTTGCTTTAGGCCTATTCAAAACTGTGTATTTGCTACTCGATAAATTTGTAGTAAATCATGCCGATCTGTTTTAGGATTTTGGTTGGTAATTGTTTATAGTTTTTTGGTGATTGTTAGGGTTAGGTAGAGAAAGGTTTGTGGATGGACAAAGAGACTGTCATTGTGGGGTTCAAAGCATTAGGTTGATTAGATTACGTTAGGTTAGGTTGGTTACTGTTACATTAGGTTTATCAGATTGATTCAAGTTACGCGCAATAATAACAATGCACACACATTCAAACGTACCTGGGTAATAATAATAATAATAATAATAATGTTTATTTATTCTATTGATCACATACATGTATGTGATCAACAATCTGAAGGTCCCGGATTCGAGTCCCGTTCGAGACGTATCTTCTATGACATGGCTAAAACATCCCATATATATATATATATATATAATAGATATATATATATATATAAATAATATATAATATAATATATATATATATAATATATATATAATATTATAAAGACTTCTGGCTATGGTTATGGGACAGTCTCTTTAGCATCTATTATAGGATTTTTGAGTTCTCCACTGAAAAACAGTGCATTTTGCATTTTTCCCTTAACAAAAAAAACATTACATAATGAGAACAGAATATTGCAGTTTCAACCTCCTGGTTTGTGCTATTTTCATGTTATGATAGGACTGTAGACCTACCTATGATAGTTGAATGTTTCTATCTCTCCTTCGGGTCGTTTGTTGTAAACCATCATCCGTCTGTCATCAAGAGATCCCGTCCAGTAGATAAACCGATAGTTTGCGAGAGAAGTGTACTCGACGGAATGTAGTGGCCACTTCTTGCTATCCTCAACCGGGCTTTTGCCTTTCTCCTCCAAAATGCCCCGCATGCCAAACCGACACCTGGAATTAGTAGTGTCTCGTAAAAAACATCACAACCTTGGGGCTTTGGAGAAAACTAGAAATCATTGTCTTAATTTTAGAAATTATTATTTATTTCTCCTCTAGGACCCGCCCTCATCTCTAAATCGTGACTAAGGCATCACCCGATTCTGTTTGTTTCAACATTCAGCTTCTCACTGAACTTCCCTATGTTGTGAATTGTGATTTATTGAAACTTCTGAAATGGAGATGAAGATCTCATAGTTTTCTCTGAAATTGAGGGGAAAAATAACGACATTCTCGATTGATTTAACTTACCAGTGTTCAGGCCCATGCACAAATAAGTGTGCATTTAGCAAGTACACACCCGTCACTGGTTCGTTGTTGGCCAATGGATTTTCAATTATGAAAAACTCGCTTGTTAGAGTATTCAACAATATGGTCTGCAACAATAGAAGAAATGCACAATATTACACAATAAATGCAATATTTCCTAAATCAGGGACTTGATAATAATGAATATTTTTCATGAATGGATTAATATTTGTGTAAACCGTTTAGTTGATTTTGTAATAGGCCTAGAGTACCCAAAATGTGTGCAATTTTGAATGACCTAGTGAGATGCTGCTTTTCATTTTCAATCCAGAATCAATAACAATATTTTTATTTCAATAATGTCACAATTTTTTGCTGTTTGTTTTTGACCATGGTTTCTAAAAAAAATAATGTAGTAACAAAAGTGATATAATTTCTGAAATTCAAACGTATTTTCAACTGTCAAAATTGAGAGAAACCAAATTTGACTGACGACTCGAATTTTTGTATCATTTTTCAAATGATTGAGCAGATTATTTATTGTTAGAGTTTGTGTAGAGCACCTGATTATTGTTAGTGAACGCAGCAGCGTAGCGGTTATCGGGACTGAGTACGAGCTGCTGCATTATTCCTTCGATGCCGGGGTTAACGTCGCGGGTGAGATCGCTCGTGGACAGATCCCATGTGATGAACTTGTTTGAAATCGACACGATGTAGCGGTAGTCTGACGTTAGGCAGAATCCAAACACGGCAAACTGGTGGCCTTCCAGCGAGTACTGAAACTCGGCAACACGTCACATGTTGTAACGCTTCATTTCTCTACCTGCCATTGACAGCAACACAGTACATACAACACTTTTGGTGACGCTAAATAGTAACGAATCTCTTGAGCAGAGACCTAACCCCCCTCCTCCCTGATATTACCTTTTTCTTCAAGTCTGCAGTGCTTACAAAGAAGGCCCAACACTGGAGATACAACAATTTAAAATTAGTACCTCATTAGGTGAAATTGATGCTTATGTGATTGGTATGGTAGAGGTACTACCCACGTAGATTTTGTAGATTATGATGAAGTTGAAGATGATTATTATGGTTAGCTTAACGACCCCACCAACAGTTAGGTTATTTCGAGTACCAATGAGCGGATGATGAATGCATTATTTTCACGAAAGCATACTCAACGCTGTACTCGTATCCATGCCCTTAGTTACCTTAGCTGCCTAAATCAGCGCCGTAGCTGAGTGATCCACAGGGAGATGCTACAAGTTACGAAACAAACTAGATATTCCACAATTCTTATACTTACGAATTTTCAAAAGAAACTAATAACTGGTTGAGTTCACTTTGCCGCAGAGCACCACGGTTTTCTAACAATTGAAGTAACTAGCCAATAGGTCTATGAGATTAGTTTGCGTATGCTGTACCTTGAGTGGCCCACCTGGCGTGTGTAAGCAGTGGTACAGCGGCAGCAGGGCACAGTCCTTGGGTCCTGTCTGGTCGCACTGCGTTAGTAGCATCTTCACGTTGGGATTGTTGCCGATCTCTGGCAGCAGCCGTGCAATCAGTTGAGGCGCTAACATGTTGGGGTAAAGACTTAAGATGGCACCTCCTAATCGCAGCGCGTCGGCTACCAACATCAGCTCCCTAAAGACAAGTCAACAGTCTCTACATCCTCGCGCTCTTGCTATTCCGCCGCCGCGTTGAACTTTTGTACATTTCAAAATCTAGTATCACAGTGTAAAATTGAAAAAAAAAGGGTTGATTGATAATTCTTCAGCAATGCAAGGAGATAATGTCTGGTTCTCTATATTGCCTTTAAGCCGGTGTTGTTTGATAACCGATTAGATGCATGTACTGGTACCTACCACACCAGTAATTTTTCTCTATTACTCGATTTGAAATCTAATTCATCACGAAAATTATGAATAGTCTTCTGTATGACAAGAATTCCATTTTCTGAAATACGCCGCGTTTTGGTAATGTTTCCTGCCATCGGTAACATCAGTAGTATGGGGTCATACTTGAATTAATATTCATTCCCCCTGCCAGATGGTCCGTGGTGTAATGGTTAAGGCAACTATTTTCGGTGTGACGTTTACTGTACTTTACGTCACAAAAATCGTGAAAAAACTGTGACGCTACTTTATTTTTGGTTTTAAATATTATGTAGGGGCCTAAAGGCGTTTGGCCATCCATAGATTATGGAAATGGATTTTTTTTCATTTGATCTAGTCATTTGAATTTTGAGGATGAGTTTTTCAGGGAATTCATATTTGAAGTGTACATTTCATTTCATTTTCTTGCGGTTTCCCGCTCAGTTTTCCCTCTCTTCTTTTGTACCGTAGTCTGCGTGGTGGGAGGATAACTCTATCCTAAAAATTAACCCCCTAAATATCCCCTCCACCCCAGACTTTCTTCTAACTCGAAGATGATGAGGGACACATGAGAAATGATATTTAAAAAAAATTAGATATCAAGGAGGGAAATTTTTATAATATGCTATTGATGAATAATTTATTATTGATGAAAAAAATAGACATTCAATCTGGACAACAAATGGAAGATATTGCATATATCTGATCATGAATTCTCACACATTGAGTCCCCCCCCCCCCACCCCTCCCCAGAGCTTGGCAGAATTTGAGAACAACCCCTATAATGCCTTACAACAGGCCAGACTAGCCTACAGTAACATGTTAGTACTAAGTTAGTAGATTGTGTAGTAGAAAAGCAATGTCCAGTACATGAATTGTTGCGAGTCTGTCCTTTGGGCTCAACAACCAAATATTATTCCTACTTAAACCCAAATATGAGATTGTCTCAATGGCTAGCTAGCCAATGACACAGTATTTAGGCAGGCAACAATGACAATATTACTGTCTTAAAATGGAAGTAGTAATCAAAAGTAGGTAGTAAGTTTGCTAGATGGATTAGAATGTATACAATGACAATTGAAGTATTAGTGGTTAAAATACTACACAGTTAGTAATGAATTGATGGATTATTAGTGAAACTGGGTTTAACAACAAACTGCTGTTGACTGAATACTGTCGAGATGTTGGCCTTGGTGATAACGATTGTAGCTTTCGTTTGGTAGTTTACGTACTTGATTACTGCCAAGTCTGTGTACTGCTGTTGTGGTGATAGGCTTTACAAACAAGTTGAATAATGGCATTCAAAAAGTCGAGTTGAGAATTTCCTTGTGATGTGTGTTACGTTTGTAAAAGAAGAATTTCAATGACTTTATTATACAATTATCACAATTATTAGTTATCAGTTACTATTAGGCCTTCAAAGTAACCTACTAGAAATAGTAGTAGAAGAGTTCTCATACTTCTCAACTGAGATATAAAAAGTCTGCTCTCGAAGAATTGGTGGGAACACCACTAACATAATTAAGTTGGATTTCTGGGTTTGAGATGTATATATATTTATACATATTATTCAAAGATTATTGAATAAAAATTGAAATATTGTTATCATCATTAGTCGCATTAAAGATTTTCACAACTATTTATTTGGGTAATTTCTCTAAAGCCTGGCCTTGAAAACAATTTTCCTATCTTGCTAGAGATTTTAAATTCAAGTCAACGAATTTACGGATGGTATGTTTGTCAGAAAGTGTGCCGAGGGTCAAGTAGTGGTACAGTAGTCAACAGTTTGTTGTTAAACATCGGCTTTACTTGGATGTAGTATGCATGTTCAGGTGCTGGTCAGTAGTCGAGCCGTAAGTAACAAATCTACAAAGTGAGAGAGAAGGAGACGAAATGGCAACAAATAAAAGTCAGTAATAGAAAAAGCATGACCATTCAGCTAAAAATACATTACAGAACAACATAGAGAATACTGTATTTACACATCAAGATAATTAAGAAATAGTAGGAATGATCAACGAAGAAAACACACGGAAAGATAAAAAACCTACTTGAAATAGTTGTTTTGTTTCTGACTCACGAAATTTGTTGCAATTACCACTTTAACTTACCTTACCATTTTACGTACTTCTTCCCTGAGGAATGAAAACACAGATATGTGCAGACAATATCTAGACTTGTATGGTAAATCAGAGATGGAGTGGTGGAATAGACACCATTTTCACTCTAATCTTGGCACTTGGGTAACGCCAAGTAGGTTTGGATAACCTATTGATTGCTAGTAGGGTTGCCGTTTGGATAAAAAATAAAATTGCAAGAAATATGTTGAGAAGGCTGGCCGGTAGAAGTGCCATCCATATCTCTATGAAAGTACCTCGAAATAATATCAAATTTCCAATGCGTGTAACAAACAGGAACCTCATCGACTCAAGTCAGATGAAAAACACAGAGCAGTGAACGTGAATGAGTAGCTATGTAGTTAGTTATGTTCATTTGCCAGGCACTATTCAGTTTCTTAACAATAATTATAAGTTTTTCTAATTGGCAGTTGGATTTCAATATTCTTTATTTCGCTCAATTTTCGATTTTCGATAATGACATTTTGGTGTTTCCTTTTCCAAATGGTAACCCTATTCTTCATCATGGTTGGTCTCACGTGTTGTGACGGAGACTTTGAGCTAACACTCTTACGATATTGACGTCATGTCCATGGCAAAGCTTCGTTTTGTTGAAGACCTGTAGCTGATGCAGCTAAACTCTTTTTACCGCCCGCGAAGTTTACATTGTCCATTGTTGTATACATCATTAAATATGTTGTACATGAATAATACGTGATTTAAAGGAACGGTGATTGGTAGGAAACGTCACAGTAAACGACTAGCAATTCTGTCGGCTAGTTCTAACGGCCGGAATTCCCGACTGACTACCAGTCGTTGGGCCGAAAGTAATTTATATTACATGTTTTGGGTCATTGAAATATTTGAACTGAAGTAATGCATTTGTTTGCATGGTAGCGTGTTATCTTAATAAGTTGAAGTCCAAACCCCAGTCAAGTACAGTTGTAGTGATTTCTGATTTGAAACGAAAACAACGTACATGATCCTTGTACGCACCATGGGGTTGATTGTCTAATGCAAGGTTACCAAGATATCAGTGGTATCTAAGGAGGGTGTTCATGTTGGTAGTGGATTGCGGACATGAAAGTATCGCAAGAAGGAACTGCAGTGTGAATCCGGATCATACATGGTTAAGATTGCAATAGAATGGGTAATACACGAATTAGAACACTCTTGAATTAGTTCAGGTTAGAATAATTGAACATATTTTCATAAGAAGTGATTCATCAGTCCTTATCGAGTTGCAATGACAAACATAATAACCTGACTCGTAAAGTTTCAACTACTTTTATGTTCAAGTCTTCGAGAGTATAAACCCTGAACTATTGAGTAACATTGTCCAAGCCATAGTCGTAAGTAATTCGATTATCTAATTGTCGTGTCTCCATGGTTGGAGTCATGTCAATTTGCCACGTCGTGATATGAGCTAGGGTGACCATTGGCCCTGCATTAGCTGGGATTGTCCGTATTTTGTTTGAACTTTCTAGGCAAGTGTCGAGTGGAACTGGAACTAAAATTTTACAAATTCACTACTATTTTATTGAGAGAAAGTGCTGGTTCCGACAATTTTGCATTGTCCCACTCTATCGAATCTACCGTTAACTTCGTGAACAACATTTTTCAACCCTCGGCTTGTGTTATAAAGTGGCCTTGTGAAAACTAAGAAATTGGAGTTGGAATGATTTTACTTTCAAGAGTAAAATATTTTAGAAATTTTCTTGCGGAACTAGTGCCCTTCCCCTTACTCATTTGGTGTTATTTGGTGGGTATAGACTCCTTTTCGTTACTATTATTTGACCTTTTTCTTTTCCTTTTTCATTGAATGGTCATTGCTCCAGTAGACCTACAATTGTAGCCATTTTATTATGTAGAAGTTAACTCATTTGTAGATAGTGTCTACGACTACGGGAACTGGGCAATGTTGGGCATATATTTATATTAATTGTGTATTTGATTTCTTACCTTATTGCCTCTCTATCATCAATATTAAGACAAGCATCTTCAAAGTCACTGAGAACCCCTTGTAGTGGGCAGGAGGATAGCTTGGCGTGGAGCCATTGGTAGTTGAATAACACGTTCTCGAAGAGGTCTTGGAAGCGTCTCGACCGTACCATATGGTAGGGCAGTTCACCAAACTTACGCAGGTTGTAACGCGATACAGTGCCTTCCTTGGAGTAGAAGACTAGAGGTTGAACCGGTACTTTCCTGTCTGCGGAACCTTCTCGGTCTGTTAGGTTGAACCTGGGAGTAACGTCAAATGGTATTTTAATTACAACCGCTTTGCCAGAGTTACTGTAAAAATTTTAAATTTTGTATGATCATATATTCAAATTTTTCCCTGCAATGTTAATGTTGAAATTTAAAAATTTCCGCATTCAAAATTTGAAAATTTTCCAATTAAAAGCTCTCAAACTAGTTGAAGATTATTCAGTTCTATACTGGGGAAACAATCGCTAGATTAATACAATTTTGGAGTTTGATTGGTTTATCTAGGATTACCTGTGAAGTAGGTACAGAACAATTCATGAACCTAGCATCCATATTTCCAGTATTGGAATGGTATTTTCGCTCATGCTCGTCTTACGAAACACGAGAGTCGCCGTCAGTTGTAATTGAAGCGTGCATAAACCAACATATTTTGTGATGATATGAAACATTGTTACTCAACCTATGTCTCTGTATCTCTGTGTACTTGAAAGGCTTGGGATTGCCACCACCCCAGATGCCCAAGTAGTAGTCGGCAATGGATGAGTGGAAGTACGTTGCCATGTTCATGTTCTTGAAGTATCTCTCCTTGGCCGTGTCGCGGAACTGCCTGCCATATGGAGTGAAATCGGTCAACCGTGATCGTGGTAATTCTACGCACATTTAACCGCAAATGTTTTCGTAGACTATACGTGAAGCTCTTTGTCTGCTAGTTTTAGTGCATATAATATTGGTATATTTTCTTCACGGTGCATTCTAGTGTAGCTTGATCAACCACTTTATGTGACTGCAACTGTGCATGCGATCGTCGGTTCTCACCTGTGATACCAGTTCATGACGCTGACCCCATCAGCCTCCCGCTCCGACAGGTAGTTTGGCAGGTCGTTCCTGATCCTGGTCCACAGGAGCGGCGGTATCCGCCTGACGGGCGGTAAGTGATACTGGTAGACGTCGTCTAGAACTCTGTCGTCGAGTGATATCAGGTCCTCGAGTTCGGATTCGGACAAGCCGCTTTTGGCCGCCGTGATGTAGGCCAGCGCGTGGAACACAAGTATCCGGCCGTGCTAGCGGAACACGAGCCGGTGCGGATTTTATCAAGAACCAGTCAAATACTGTGTTCAGCGAATCTAATTAAAGCGCTATAGTCTTTGTTCTTTCAGTAAGTGCAGCGCAGGATCTGGGTTAACCCGCAAAGAGAGGCTTAGTACATGAATTGATGCATGCTGATTGTTATTCTATTTTCTGCGTAAAAGGCAGCTAGATGATTGATAGAGGAATCCTAGGTTCACTTCTACAATGTTGTCACACGCACGTTTATACGTCAATTTACGTCATAGTTATACCCCTGTAATGGGAACAGTGTACATGCTAGAAAAGGACAGATATAGTCGAACAATAAACAGTGAATAAGTTGAACCATCATGAGATTTTGTCTCGGATTGTATACTACCCGCAGACCTTATCTTCAGCTGTACTTATTGAAATAACAAAGACTGTATATTATAAAAACTTCTATTTTGTTCTGTGGACTTCTAATATTTATTTTAATTACCGGTAGCGTTGCTGTTCGATGTCAGTATTTATCGATTATTTTACGACATAAAAATGATCAATTCTTGATGAATTGTTCAAATTTTCAAATTAACAATAATTGGCAAATATCACCAAGAATATAATTCACAATATGCAACATTCCCATACGCATAGCTGTGTTACATTGATACCAACCCTCAACCATTCGTCTTGAAATAACAGCACAAACTTTTGAGCAGAGTTCTAAACCACTAATCGAAAATCAAATTAATACCGGTAATGATCGTTGATTATCAATTTTCATCGATTTCTGGCTGATGCTGTTTGATTGATTAGTAATCAAATGTCTTTTAATGGATAATCGCTGGGATCCCTAATTTGAATACATTTCTTGTCTAGGTTTGTAATCAATCATCACTTTCGTCGTTCAACAAAATTTAGCGATATATAATTTAGCACCCACAGTCTATAAGGCGGCCTACTGATGCTAACTTCAGCTCAATATAATCAAGCAAAGTGAGACCAATCTGACCTGAGAATAGTTTTTTTAATAACTTCATGTATGGAATACTCCATTGGTGCTCTTGGTGAAATAATGCGCCCTTTGATACACCTCTACTACAGTCTCACAATACTGTACTTATGAGCATCGTACCTGCTTCTCGATTCTTTCAAATAACATCATAATCGAATCCATTACGGTTGACGCCAGATGCGTTTCCTGCGGCTTGGTGTAGCTCCGCCAGCGACATATCTCGGCGAACACCAGCTTTACAAATATTGGCAGAGAACACTGTTCGATGGCGTTAGATACAAGTCGCCATTGGTAGTTGGATAAGTCACGACATGCAGTTTTCATCCACATTCTGGAAACATCTTGCACGTTTAGCGTTAGGTCTATAGTGCCGTATGGGATAATTTTGGCTTTCGATTTTTTTTTTTATATATCATTCCAGTAGTCAGGTTGAATGTTAGTTTTGGTGATACACTGGTAGAATCGACAAATGCTTTACAAACTAGGTGTAGTTATTTTTTAAGAGCGCGTTTGTGTCGATTCAGCGAAGTATAATTTTTTTTAGATAAATTTCTAGAGAAATGAGGTATAAAAATTCTCATACGGAAGGAAACACGTGTTTTATAACCTTCAAAATGAATTCCAACATTTTCTTAAGTATACAGCTAAAAATGTCTTTTTTCAGCTGTCAACGTGTGGAAATTATATGATAGGTTGAATGGTTTTCACTAATACCGTCTTGAAAGGTATTAAATATATCTGTGTTTCCCCCCGTACTATCATTTTGATATCTCATTTCGTTCAAAAGTTATCACCAAAAAAGTATATTTTGCTAGATCCACTCCCATAAGTTCTTAAATACTCTAAACGTAATCATTCTTTGAAAAATGTTATAATTCTTATTCCTGGACAGTTCCAGTAAATCTTTCCAGGAATATAATTGCATTATATTTCAACTGATATGTAAATTATTTCTCATTAATTCATGTTTTCCACTTTATCAAAATCAATGAGAATTGTGCATCCCGGTCTCCATATTTTAGTTGCCCTGACATCAGCTAGTTTTTCTATTAATTTATTAGTTTTTATATAGATCTTTACATTTCTATCATTACAGTACAATATTAAAATATTCCATTCATGTATATTAAATGCATATAGGCCTACTAGTGCTCCTTATGAAAATATGATCAATTTGCCAATATTAAAAGAATGAGTTAGTAAAATATTTTATTATTGTTGTTAAATAATAATACATTTAAAAAAAAATGGTATCTGAAAATGGTAAAATGGTATGGTGATTATTTCTTTTATAAATACGTAGCACTTACACTTTTTGCAGTTAATCGTAAAACAACGATAATAATGAATACACAGTTATAAAATGGTCAAACTGTGTTGGCGTTGCATTGTGAACGGGCCCAAAGGAGACTAGTATGTATACTTACTTGATCACTTGCATCGCCAAATCTTCCCCCAAGTCTGTGACCTCTATGAAGTTCTCCTCAACATCGATCATTCTGCGCAGCAGGTGGTAGTCCTGGGACACCTCCGGATTACTCGCCTCCGCCGCGCACGAAACGAGAAGCTGGAACCGTTGCCGTTGTCAGTAACTCACCACTCTCCTGTCCCTCCTTGCTACATGACACTCCAATAGGGTGGACACATCTAGAAACCTTTCCATAGCTGTAATGATGGTTTAGTTTTCTGTTGAGTTGTATTGTTTTGTTAATATATCTGGACGTTGGCCTTTTTAAAGACGGTATGTTCGTTGAAGTAATAATATGTATACTTATACTTGATACTCACTAGAAAAATGAATATTCATAGCTAGGAAAAGTCTATTATACCTGTTTATAGACTGGTTGCAGTATATTATGCATGGATGCAGTATGGATGCCGAGTGACAGAGTGACAGAGAGACAGAGAGAGAGAGAGAGAGAGAGAGAGAGAGAGAGAGAGAGAGAGAGAGAGAGAGAGAGAGAGAGAGAGAGAGAGAGAGAGAGAGAGAGAGAGAGAGAGAGAGAGAGAGAGAGAGAGAGAGAGAGAGAGAGAGAGAGAGAGAGAGAGAGAGAGAGAGAGAGAGAGAGAGAGAGAGAGAGAGAGAGAGAGAGAGAGAGAGAGAGAGAGAGAGAGAGATCACACCAGGCTTCCCACGCTCTCTTTCATTCTCACTCTATTTCAAGTTCCACAACACTCTTGTTAGATTAGTTGCTAATCCATGAGATTATGGGAAGTAGTCATGTTTGTTGTTTTTATTATCATGAGTCGCACGTACCATACCGGGCCTTCATTCCTGTACATTTCCTCTGCCGGTAATGATCATTTATCTCGACTGTTGAATTTGAATCTTTGAAGAAGGCTAAAAAGGGGGTGTGGGGTGCATACCCCATGCAGTTTTGCCCATAGAGAAATGGTTGAAAATGTACCTTTTCAATATGATTTTGTACGTATTGGGACTATAGTTGAATAGATGAGAAAAGCAATTCAGGGTTAAGCGATAGAAACATATATACATATCATCATAAGCTCAGAAAAAAGAGGGTACGGAGGGTGGCAAATTGTACAAATGTTTGGGGTTGCAATTTGGTGAGGGTTGAGGGTGGTGGTTATTTGGAAATAATTTGGTCATTTTTGTAACTATTTCGAATCACACAATGAGTTGTGAGGCCTTGTATCTGTAACGTTCTGGTGTCACGTATTGAACGCAACACCTGTTTGTTGCGATTGTTATGTCTGCAACGTGACACTGCTAGTCGAGTTGTTCTACATATTTCGAGAATGTTGTAATAACACCAAATGAGCAATCAAGTTATAACGATGATAATTATAATTCTTGGATTTAGTTCTGTGGTAGCTGCCATGCAAGCAAGTAGCACCTTCCTAACTGTAAGTAGCATTGCTCTTGGATAACTCTGGCTTACTTAGGTATGGGTTGCTTGGAATTTTTGAGAGTTGTGATGCTTCCAGGGTAGGGAGTTGGGAGGGTTTGGGTTGGGAGCCTAGCAACAGGCACTAGGTAGAGGGTTGGCATGATTTTCTCTGTTACTGTTATTATATGAGAGCTTTGATAAGTTACGTTGACGAGCTGTGTGGCCAGCCAAATCACCACTGAACGGTCTGCATCTTTGTTTTACTTCAGAAGAAATTGAAAATATCGATATCATGACCTAAAAGTAGTCAGTTTCAGGGCAGAAACTGGTAGCTCAGTGGTAACCGCACTTTCTTTGTGTATTGTGAGATGAGGGTAGATCGAGCCTAGGATCGATTCTCGCCTCCGTCCTTCTTAACCGAGGTTTTTTGTGGTTCCCTTCTGTAATATAGGTAAATGCCAGGATGGTGTCTACAATGCTTCCTTCCCACTGTCTTTCCCATTACCTAATGAACCTTTCATCACATCCCATCATCTCGTTAATCATTTGTCTGACGTCCATAGAAATTAATTATCATTACTCTGGGTTGTTGAATCTGATACAAATAAATAAAAACGAAACAAGGTGCGATAGCCGTTGTTGAGAAGTCTGTGATCTACATCTGAGTGTATTTAATGAAAGTTATCGGTAGAAACAGCGCTTACAACTGGAGTGTACCATGTGACAATTTGATGCACTGTAAATGGTCAGCTACCATCAATATCTACAAGAAAGTTGCAGTAGCAATTTGGGGTTTGGTGTACCGTAATAGGATTAATGTTGCCCGTAATAGGATTAATGTTGCCCGTAATAGGATTAATGTTGCTGCCGTGTTTATTGAGTGGCAAGAGTGGAATCGTGATAAGAATGGATGTAATTGATATTCGTGTCATTTTTGTGTAGCTATGTAGTTAGTTTTAGGAACTTTGCCACCTGTAATGATGTACGAACTCAACGAATAAAATATGGTACAATACTAGCACATGTAAGCCAATAGAATAGGTAATAGGTGTAGGTCGTATCCTGTAATGTGGCGGTAAGCGATACGGCTTTATAGTGGTCTTGTGCTCCTGTCAGGTGATCACCAGAGTCAAGGAAGTGTATGAATAGCTGCTCTTTGATAGAGCATGTACAAGCTAGTGAGTAGGTCGTACCTTGCAATGCGGTGGTAAGCGCAGTGGCAGCCAAGACACTTTATTAGAGTCTTGTGCTCCTGTCAGTTGATCCACAGAGTCTAGGAAGAGTGTGAGGGGCTGCTCTTTGGTTGCCATTGTCAGAAGGTTCTTGAAGTGGGCTGTGAGGGGCACAAGATCCACGGGAATCTCTTCGAACGGCAGCATGTAGTTGTACGAGATCTGGAACACATGGCTTGCACTTACGAGTCGCGTACTAATGATCTCCGTAATACGCATCCATTGGTAGGTAGGGTCAATAACAGAAAACTATAAAATCTAATGCCTCGTATACTTGCAGTCACATAACATTTTTTTTCTAATTTGAAATTTATTTTAAATAAAATATGCGCATATTTTACTGCTAATTTTTTCATAGACTGTACAATTATATAACATATATGTCACTTGCGGGTTTAAAATGCATCCCGAAGACAGTACCTGAGTGAGCTGCCACTGTTGATCTAAGGTATCAATTATGCCACTTTACCCATGATTTGAATTAATTATGAGGTTCACAGGGAAGGCCGTGATATTAAAAATACTAAACACAGATATAATAATGAAACGACAAATAATTGAATTTTAAATAATAATATATTTATATTCATAACGGGAAAATACTTGATTGTACGATAGCAGGAAAATGTTGTTAAACTGCAAAGCTTAGGGGTGAGTGTGACGCTTGTGATATTACCTGTTGGCATATCGATATCAGCGTTGGCGTGAGAGCACTCGAATCGGGCGTTGTACCCAAGAAGCGTATTATGCTGATTGGTTTACAGCCTGGAAACCACTCGGTAGACGTGAGACTTGCAGATTTGGCAAGCAGAGACGTTTTACCGCAGCCACCCTCTCCGTAAAGTACTAACGGCTTTTCACAGTCGTTTTTCATGTGTGCCTCGATCCGCAACAGATTCTCTTCTCGCCCATAAAACACCTGTCATTCAATTCGGCAACGTTAAGAACACGTTTATGACATTCTTGTGCTGATTTGCGTGTGTTCTACAATTATATGTTTACTTTGTCCGTCACTAAAATGCCACAATGCCATGCAACAAAAAGGAATGTCATTACTCATTAGTAATAATTGAACAAATTATATCTCCTTCATGTAAAGAATCCTTTATGAAAGACTCCTTCATGAATAAATATGTGGGATAGGGGAGACAGTCGATTGTAACCTCCATCTCTCGTGAATACTATACTATCATGCATTATGGGTGGATTCCGTGCGTGACCAACAGCTTACCTTGACCGAGTTATTACAAGCATGCAAATGTTGTAATATCTCGGTGACGATTTGCCCCTGAGCGCTCGAGTCCTCTTTGCGCATCGCCCTGTCGACCAGCTTGGTGATGTTCTTATAGAAGTGCGTGATGAAGTGTTGCAAGTATTCTTCGTGGGTCTCTGTGTCCAAACCTTCTCTGCCAATCCACTCGACCGTGTACCTGGAACATTGGCGCTGCTCTTGTTAGCCACCTCTCATTTCACTTGGTTTTAATTTCAAATCTTTTTAATCTTGTATTTACACATAATAATATGCAAACAATATATGACAAGTTATCCAATAGGAATAGATTTGTTTGTCTGTGCTATTCGAGTTTGCTCTAAATCACACTTGTTCTGGGCGGAACTAGTTTGAAGTAGAATGAAGCATGTCATCGAGTCATCAAAGTCACATCATCAAATTGCACGTGAATGTGCTGTATTGACAAACGAACGCCCATTCTTACTACGAAATATAATGATATCTAGTGTATAGAATACCTCTTGTCTGACGATAAAACTTCCAATATCGTATACTAACCTTGCACAGAAATATGTGCATCATGCCATCTATAATTTCACAATACAGATCACTCTCAAATATATTACTTTGGACAACCTTTTTATTTTGAAGCGCTATTTCTCCTCACTTATACCATCTGTACACTTTTTACCCAACCTCTCGAGCAAGAGTAAAAAAGCTTACACTTTTTACCCTAAATCACTTTAATTGACGCAGACAAACAGCCATCGTGTAATTACACTACTTTACACGAAAACAGGCGAATGGCCAACGAAACTACTTCACCGGTTCTGACTCTAATAGAGCAAAAAGTGTGGCAATCGAACAAACCTATTGGATGATGAGAAAGAAATGCGACAATTTTTACTGTTAATATTATTAATATTATCTGTTGGCTATCTGAATTACCGTTGCAAGTTTGTCGTCTCTATTTTGTCGGGCAATCGTTCGTCTCGTAAGTTGCCCAACAGTTTGGAGGCCTCCGTGTCCAGGCTTCTGTTCAGAATGTCGACGAACAAAGACGCCTTCTTCAGGTTTTGAAGGTTGATGTTGTTGATATATCTGATATATGCCAAGCAAGAGTTCTTCGTGTTTTTGACGTTGAGCACACCGTTTATAACTTCTCGCTCGGTGACTGAAAACAACACCAGCTGTTTTATTATCTTGATTATATTACATTTACTCTGCTGTCGTTCAAACAGTGCGTGGATACACAGCTCTGGAATAGCCTTGAATGCTATTGCCTATCCGTCGGTACAATCTCTGTAATCTAAGGTTTAGGTTCGACCTAGAGCAGGCTACACAGCTCTGGAGTCACCTGAATGCTATTGCCCATCCATCGGTATGATCGCTGTAACTCAAGGTTTAGATTCCACTTATAGTTGATTACACAGCTCTGGCATAAACGTGAATGCTATGGTCTCTATAATCCAAGGTTTAGGGCAGACCCACTTACCTGACATGAAATAGCTGTGTGTGGAGTCCTTATCCAGCTTGCCGGCGCTGTACAGAGTGGCGGCTGCCTTGCGCAGGAGCTTCTGCATCTTACCCAGTGTGTCCCACCACACGGCTTGGTCGTGCTGCTGAAGCTTGGGTATACGCTGCAGCAAATAAACGCCATTGTCTCGCTCAATTCTCGACATGTGTCATAAGTGAGATGGGATTGGTTTATCTTTTTATCCCACTTTGTGTCACTTTTTTTGATGTTTGGTATTCTTGTTTTGAAAAAACTTGGGATATGAAATGAGAATTTTTTTACACATGAAGAGACGCTATTTACGAGGGTAGCAAATCAAAACCAATGGCATGAATAAGTATACAAATGAGTGTTACTGCTCCCTAGTTTACTATTCAAGTATCAGATGCAAAGCTATGGAGAATGCTAGGCACAATATTTTCCATACCTCCTAAACCATTTTAAGGCTAACTTGAACACGCTACTGCTTCTGAAAATACAGAACTTCTGCGGATGACTTTGAAAGTGGATGGCCTGCTTGTCCCCGTCTAGTTCGATCAGCTGAGACTGCTGTGGAAATAGAAATCATTTTGGGCATGGGTTTGAGTATCACGTAAGGTAGTCCCATCTAATACGTAGGGTGTTGTAAACATTGTTTGCCTATCACTCGCTCAATGTAGCTGTTGGTGGAATTGTTATGCAAACAATGAACTGCATTCAAAAGTAGGGTTACATTCGGTCAAGAATTTGTGAATAATCCCGAATATGTAATATCCAAAATCAATAAAAAATATCACAAATTAAGAGTTCTGTTTGATATTGAATCAAAATGATAATGTCCATCAAAATTATCAACTTTTTGTTTTAGGTCTGAAAAAACACGTCTTTGTAGCTTTCTGTAATTACTGTGATGCGCAGTCAGGATTTGCCTTTATCTTGTCACACACACACACACCTCAAGCGTCAACAAACGGACGACCTGCCCTTGGATCAGATTGCTCTTAACATGGTCACTACATGATGGTTTGTTAGGGGAGTCGACAGCCAGTTGTTTATTTATTCAATATCAAATCCATCTTCTATATTGAAATGATCGAAGTTAGTATAATCGTAATTGAAATAATCGAGGATTAACTCGAAATCAAACCGCAACCCTACTCGGAAGTGGTTACATATACTATGGTGCTAGCTCCAGGGTCTTGTAACAGGAAGGTAACAAGTTAATTGTCATGCTTGGCTGACCTTGTTATTGAAGTTGATCAGGATCGAAGAGATAGGCTGTAGTACCGACATGGGTGGCACTGCGTTGCTGTCCTTGCGATACCAAGTGTCGAGCAGTGTCACGTCTGTGCCAACGCTTGCCAAGTCGTCACGTAACAGTTGCAGCTCGGACGACACGATGTAGGTCGGTATCGGGCGGTACCCATACTTCTGACCGAGGAAAACCTGCAGACACATTCGTTCGATTTCGTGTTGGTGTCATCGTTACTAGCTTGGATCTTTTTATTTGGTGTTTTAAATAAGTTCTTATTGTTACTTGTACAAAATGAATAACCAACATATAGAGTATTGTAAAGGGACTGACAATAATATGTCTAAAGTTCAATGTTAATTGATAGAGATAATTTGGACAAAAATTTCATGAAACATTCAATGTTGAAACTCATTCTTTTTATTCTAGATCTAGGTTTATTTTAGATCAGTGTAGGGCTAAACTGTTGATTGGCCCACTTTTAGTCTTTTGCAATGGTGTAAAGGAGACAGCTTGGCTGTCTACTTTAAATCTTGTTACACCGTCTCATTAAGGAACGTTCCAATATCCACTTGAATTACCCATGAAAACCATGATGCACGTGTTGGATGGTTGACTGCGAGGGGAATTGAACTCCGGTCACCTGAATGATAATTCAGCAGGTACCCGTATGCCGCGTGATCTACACGGATGCCTCGGTGAGGCTTCTTGTTGAGATGAGGATAGCCCGACTATATTTGTTATTTGCTTTTTAATCTGTCACAATATGAATTCACCTCAACAATTTCAACATGAATTTCAATATTCTGCACATTTATGAATAATATTTACAATATTACATTTTATGTGTAAGATACAACATCCATAGGCATACATATATTTTGTACACATCCAAGGATTGAGTAAGGAATAAATAGTCTAGGGATTATATATTAGTTGAGATATCATAGGGATCAGTATAAAGTTCTTACCACGAAGTTGGGCCCCATTGAAAGTCTCTGGCAATTCTCGATTTCCTTCATACAGAGTTCTGTTGTCATATGATCGTCTGTAGCTTCATCTCGCACGCCCCATCTCATGTCCACAACCTAAACACACCGAGCAAGAGAATCAACAACTGTTATCTAAAAATAACAAGCAAATGATTTTTGCTTTTTTTTGGTCCGCATTCACATCATTATTCTTTTCCGTAGAGGTTCGTCAGTATTTCGTTTTTCCTTTTTTTCGGCTCCGTTGGACTACATTTACAAAACGGCAATTTTTTGTGGAGATTTTTCTTCACTCTTCCTGTAATTAGATGAGCGTAAGGGAATACTCGTGTCTAGGCTCGAAAAAAGTAGTTCGTTTGGATGATTTGTTTGTTATCTTTTCCAAAGGTCAAGTGAAGGAACCTAGTACTTTTAAATTTTCCCAAATATAAGCATACAGACTGTTGTCAATAGGCAAAATGAGGTCAACCAGTTTTGAGAAGAATTATTAGTCTCATAAGGAGAAGTGAAATTGATGAACTAATTAAAATAAAATAAATTCCAATAAACAATGGAAATTTTGAATTAAACAATACATTACATCTATATTGTAATGTGGAATGATACACATTTTTCAATGTGCAATTGCATTGAGTAACAAATTCTGATTAATCAGGTGTATTTGAATACACATTACTAAACTGTACATTACTGGTACCATAAATAGTTGTGTTTTTATAAACATTTCTTGATCAATTTTCCATTACAATGTTCGCTCAAATTCCGTAAAATCCTGTAAGAATAAACGTGCGAAGCAAATTCTACAATACCAAATATATATAATATTAGCACAAGTTAGTATGGAAATAAGCTGCATGTTTTCAAATGTTCGTGTTGGCAGGTTTACAGTTTATGATTATACAATTTGATTTAAATCAAGCTTACAGATTCATGCACAATAGTTTCAACCTCCTTGGCTCGTGCAGGTTTTAGCACACATCAGTTGTAACAAATGCCGCATTATAATGAAATTTTGAATTTTTCAAATATGGCGATGGAGAAATTTGTGTATAGGCCTATTGATTGTTATGCATATTTAAATGTTGTAATCAAAACCGATGCATCGTTTTGAAAGCCAGATGGTATTGGAAAACTAAAATATTTGAATTTGAAATTAAACTGACTGAAAATGTCTTCAACAAAGTTTTTTTCTGAGAAATTTATAGGAAACAGCATAATTTTTCAACATTTTCAACAGAACGGTAAAACATTGCTGTCATGAATGTGCTGAAATTTGTTTAACATTTTTTTTACAAATATAACCAAGTTATAACCAAGTCCTATATTTTATCAAAATATTTCAACATATGTATGGAAACATTTTTCTATTCAAATGAAAAATATTCAACCAACTTTTCTCAAGAATCTTCAAAATGTTGCGAAAAATTGTATCTGTCATTTGAAAAAAAAATTGTAAAACTGTTTAATTAGAAACATCATTAAAAAAATGAAAAAAAAACATGCTCGAGTAGATAAAAACTAAAATAGAGTTCATCAATTTTTTATGTTGGACTGGCCTGCCTGCCTATTTGTCTAGACAGTTTATTTTACGCGGAATTTTTTTCAGCTTGATTATTTTTGAAATGAAATGAAATAATTTCATTTCCGAATCATCTAATCAGACTTTGAACTGATGACCCACCAGCCATTATATCTGCACTTGCAGATATCCAAATTCCATACACTGCATTGTGCCTTTCCCTTGGCCTTCATTGTGTCGTTCATTGTGTCATGATATGACACTTGGTCCCTGATAAATCAACCTTGCCACATGGTGTCTGGCTTTCAAGCCTGTTATCTGGAACATATTGATTTCTCTGAAAGGTGTTACTATTTCTGAATTGTCAGGACGGTACCATCCACTGCGTTGTACCATCGCTTTGGTCGTCTAGAGGCATGCCATCAGCATTGCTACAATCGATTCGTTGTGTTTACACTAACTAAACCATATTTCGTTCAATTTATATATCGTCGGTCAAGAATATTATCTATGGCGAGCGATTATTTAACAGGTAGGAGTGATGCAACAGTTGTACTGGTCGCACCGCTAGAGCATGGAGGGAAATTGTTTGCCCTTTGCCGTCTAGCAAAACGATCGAGTTGCTTGATAGATTGGCACAATCCGATTTTAACTACTTCAGCCAAGAGTAACAATTTTGAACTCATTCTAAGATGTTCTAGATAATGATTTGATTGTATACTTTTTTTACCTGAAACTCCAATCCGTGTTTTTCTCGACAAAAATCTTTTATTTTTGGATAGCATTGCGCCATTAATGTATTTCTTTCCATTGTTGTATCTGCGGACAACGAAACAGAAAGTCACGTATAATTTGATTAACCCTCTGCAAGCTTACATTTACCCTCGATCCTAATATCATCCACTTACCAGTAAATGTTGAACTGGTAAATATACGCACTATCTTCGAACTAACCGGCGGCAAACTTTCGAGCGATCCTGCAAAGATGAGATCAATCGTTCGATCATCCATGTCGTCGTTGTTGTTGTTGTTATTGTTGTTGTTGTTAAAAGGACGTTGTGTGGTCTTTAGGCTGCAACTGTAGATTGTTTGAGCGCGAAAACCCTACTGGCACACGGCCGCACGAGCGCGTCAAGGTACCCTACCCCTACCCCTAACCTACCCCTCCGCACACCAACATTTACCGAAATCGACTTCAGTCATTTAGTTTTGCCTGAACGAATGCTATGACGCAAATTAACGCTATTTCTCTAGCATTTTAATATAACGTTTTCTACCAGTGAGCTGAAGCAATGAATATATTACCATTACTTTCTGTTAATTTCGTGAAAATTGGTGACTTGATTGGAAAATGAAAATAAATACTGAGTTGATTGATGTACTAAGTCGTACTGACACTTTTTGTGAATTTCTTAAAATTCTCTTCGTGATCTATCAAATTTCAATAGTTGATAGGCATCATCCCCAAAAAATAATCAGAAAATAACAATTTTTAAATGATGTTATGATCGTGTTAGTGAATGAACAAAACTGTATCCACTGACATTCAATCCCATCCTCGTATTCAGGGCCAGACTGGCGGTTTAATTCAGTGAGCGTGAGCAAGTGACTCAATCAGACTTATGAGCATTTCCCCATGTGTGTTTTTTCATGTTTCATTTGTATGCACTACACAGGTCCAACAATTTGTTTGATTTATATGATTTTTTGTGGAGATGCAGTTCAACCAACACAGATTTGCATAGTTTTGGGATCCAAATCGGTTTTACCCCGTTTGAGAAGAATCAGTTCCAAATTTTCAAGTGTATTCAGAAAAATGGAAAAAAATCGTCAAGTAAATTTAAACTGTTGAAGCACTGAATTTGTACATATCAGTGTTACACAATTGTACATATCACATGAATCGGACCAGTTGTTTCAAAGAAAGAAAAAACTAAAAATAAATTTTGCCATCTCCCAATTTTGAAAACATTTTGATCAACTTTTGAAAACATTTATGGACAAATGTATGAAAAAATCTGTAGAAAGATTTCAATTCTTAACGAATTCCACCACAACAATGAATGATACAAATTATAGCACATTATTATTTAAATAGGCCTATGACCATCCATTTAGAAGGAAAAAATTGCAAATTATTTTTTCTATATCAAATAGCAGGTACAAAGATAGATTTATATTTTTAAAAGAACTGACTTTTTATAGATACGTTATATTAAGTAATAATCTAAATATATGTAATTATTTGGGTTTCCTGTTATGCTATAATATGAGCCATGTAATACATACAACTTGGATGTGTAAATTAAAACACCTTCATAGTAATTTTACTGGAATACCTTCTTTAAATATCTTCGTTTGAATATTCCATTGTAACATTGGCTATGAGCAGCTATTAGGCATATAGAAAAAGTACATCCTACCAGTAGTACCTCATTTTTATGAATACTGAGTATCACTGTGTTTTAAAATTAGTTCTATGGCCCAAGAAAGCAAATAAACCGATCATATTGCATATTATTATATTGCCAACCCCCTGCACAACTTTATGGGTTAAAAAATATGTAGCAAGGCATAAAACTGCTTGTTATCAATTTTTTTGGACACAGTTGAAGAATAAGTTATATATATATATATATATATATATATATATATATATATATATATATATATATATATATATATATATATATATATATATATAAAACCATTTCTTCTCAGAGGCTATTTTCTTTGCTGTATTCTCGATATGCACATCATACTTTGGGACAGAGGTTATTGTAATACTGAAAAATGTAGGTAGTATAATCACAGGGTAAAATGCTTTTCCCATATAAGATCAAACTGAGGCTATTTTCGTGATTTGTGTTGAAATTTCTATTTTTAAATATTTAGTGAAATGTTTTCTTCGAGTTCAGAAACAATTTTTAAACATTGCTCCATTCAGTCATCTTTAGGATTGCTGATGAGACCTCGGATATTTTGTGTGTGGTATCATCAGCAAAATATGTAGTTATATTTCCTGTTGTTACAGTAGTTGTTAGATCATTTGTGAGGAGATTGATTAACTGTACTAAAAAATCAATTGTTCTGAAAACCAACTGTACTAAAAACCAACTGACCTAGAAAAACGACCAACTGTACTAAAATCCAACTGACCTAAACTTGTATTTCTGGAGCACTGTGCAGAAGTAAAATTGAGAGGTATGACTCCTCCCCTTTACAAATTGTTACTACTCATTGAATGTTCTATAGGCTCTAGTGATGGTTAGGGTTAGGTGGGTAAGGTTTGTGTCCAATGAAATTCCTGGTGGGGAGGAGCCAAGCCTTCCATTTTTATTTCTGTACAGATTGCTCAAGAAGTTGGTTTTTAGGACAGTTGGTTTTTAGTTCAGTTTGTTTTTAGTACAGTCAATTTTTATGACAGTTGGGTTTTAGTACAGTTAGTACCTTCTCTATTTGTGAATATGGTAAAAGTATAGGTGCTATTGTCACCCCTGAGGTATGCCAGTATTTACATTTACCTCATCAGAAAGAGTTACTCCAATTATTTATTTTATCTTCACCATTTGTTTTCTATTTGTTACTAAATGATCTACTCCAATCATGTGCTTCACCATTGGCACATACATTTTTCAGTTTCGTTGATAATTACTAATTAGCAATGGTTGGCCATGTCAAATGGTTTCGAGTAGTCGTAAAATATTCCACTTGACGTCATTTATTCATTCAAAGTATATAAAAGCAGTATATGTGTATAAAAGCAGTGCAATTGTCTGATAGCTAGTCTGATAAGAAGTAGTAACACGAGCCCACATTTCAAGGTTTGTTTAGTCTCCAGCCTTTCTAATGGTGTATGTGCATGTGTTTTGTTTTAGTTGGCGTAGCGTGCTTGGTTGCAAATGGCAGCGCAACCTCTCCCAGCTGAGATGGGGCCACTACAGCCTGCGACGACGGGGCTGGCCGACCCCGTCATGCAGATGAACACGTATCGGTCGTATGTTACGATCCTGGCAGATGCCAATTCGAAAGACGAGATCAAACTAAAAGCTGCACAGGAATTAAGTGAAAACTTCGAGGTAATTAATGAATATCTGAGATTTGTAAAATGCCTGACGTGTGATACAACATTAGACAGTGTGAAACATTCCGCTGCGCAAATACTATTTGATGAGTTAGACGTAAGTTCCAACCAATTATGTATCTTTTAATTTTGTTTATTTTGTTGTTATAAATAGGAATGGGCAAGGTTGTCAATAATGTTGATCCGTTAATCAATATGCAAACTGATTACCATAATAAATATTTTTTCTTTAGTTATTATCGTTGCCTGTATTTGATAATTTAATAGGGTTCTTTTGTTACCTACAGATTTTTTTGTCTTTAACTTGTTTGTTACACTTATTTCTAAATGGAAGTTTATGTTTGTTTTCAACGAACAATTTTATGACAGGTGTTGAAATGTATCATAAAACAATAATTTTAGTATTACCGCTTGAATTCAAACGTCAAAAAGATTAGCGATCATGAAATCATCATCCATGACACACCCCTAGTATTAACGTGTTTCTCACCAACGTGGAATGCCTGGACACGGCAAGGAATTGGCGATGGAAGCAAAAAGTCGAGGAATTTGACACAAGTTATGTAAATATAGAAATGTTAGAGAAAATATTGAGCTTTTAACCTTGATAACTTGGGCCTACACATTCCTCTACTTCAAGAATTCCGGATATTTTTTCTTTTTAGTATGTTTAAAATCAACTACTTGATTAAGAATTACTGCTGGCAGTTTTTACAGCAATTAGTATTTATTCAACAGTAAATTGAAATGTAAATTCTTATTCCAAAGTTGGTAGTAGAGATATTCAAAATGATCTAATTCAAAAACATTACTGTGCAATACTAAAGAATTGTGATCATCACTGGCTGTTCAGCTGAAATGGTTAGAAAAGTCAAGTAAATTGTATATGTCATACTTGGTGTGAAGAGCACCATATGTGGCATCACATGCTACAGTGATGCCTTCATGTCTTCAAACTGCTTCGAGCTTCCTTACCAAACATTGTGTATACCAAATCTAAACATTGTTTGTTGATGTAGGTAATCATGACGTCTCATCAATACCCAGCGTTTCTTGAACATTCAATGAAAATATTCTTGAAAATACTGCAAGATGGCGAACCCCACTTCATTGCAGAATATAACATTCAGGTATGATGCAACTAAATCACTGGTTCCCAACTCTTTTCTGATCACGACCCTTTTCCAAGGAAACAATTGTTTTGTCGACCCCAAGGTCGATTAACCAACCCAAATTAACGTTGCTTATAGTAGGCTGATTGATAATTGTTACTGATGGAAATATTACTACGTACTATATACTGTAATGCAAGAGTGCCCATCTCAGAGAGAGCAGATGATTTTTTTATATTGTTTTCGACTTTGGGCGCATAGTCAAAGGTTTGATTATTAGGGTTTTCCCAACTTTCTTATCAGACCTATCAGTCGAACTTGTAGACTGTAGTAAAGCAAATAAACTTTCTCATTCCTTGTCTCAAATGTATCTCTTCTATTTCTCAAAGTAGCTTCAACATTCAAGTATTGATGTATAAATATGAAGTTTATAAGCTCAATGATGAGTTATGAAAAAAATCCACGACCCTATGCAAATGTGTTCCATGGTTGGGTGGGTAGGCCTACCGCTGAACTAAATCATCAACTGGTTCTAAAATAGTACTGAGTAAATACAAACTCTTACCACAATTCATAGAGAGTGGGAAATTCAACATAATTTTATTCTTTAAAAAAAAATGAAGAGGATAATAGAATACTTCTGCAGTGATTCCTTGAATTTTAATATCTTTTCAATTGAAAATACCTCACCATATCTTCTCAGAAGCTATCTAGTTGAGACAAACGGAGGTAACATCCATCCGATTCAACTTGAAACCACTTTCTGGCGAAAGCACAAAAAACAGGCCGACGGTAGATTGTTTGTTGAGCCGTGTGCGACGAGCGATTATATTTACAGCAAGTACGTAAGTTGATCTTGGAAATGATTCACCGTTTGCCGACGAACGAAGTTCTGCGTCCGTACATCAAGTCCATCTTGTCGCTGATGCTGAAACTGCTGGCAACGGAGAACGAGGAGAACGTTCTAGTCTGCTTGCGCATCATCATAGAACTCCACAAGCAGTATCGACCACCATACAACATGGAGGTATCACCCATCAATACTTCTCCATTATGTATTATTATTATTATTATTATCATTATTGTTATGATTATTATAATTATTTGGACAGAAATCATAGAAAGAGAGTAAAAAGAAGCAGATGATAATAGTATTAGTAGTGAGGAAAAGGAGGGAGAAGTAGAAGCAAGATTTTGAGCTGGTGAGAACCGAGATGTAAGAAGTGTGCCCCCAACAAATGTTGGAAACACCTGCTATCCCAATTTATTTAGTTATTAACTATTAAGGGAGATATATTATCATCATTATCATTTTTATGATTTTTTTTTTTTCCCATTCATCCATATTGCCGTCTATGTTGACGTGTTCTATGTGCTATGTTAACTGCGCTGTAGAGTGTACTTATTTGAAGCTACTAACAACATGGAACATAAAATAATATGAAATAACACAGATTTGATCTTGATTTAGGATTTCCACACTGAAAGAAACAGTGTTACTAATGTAGTTGTGAACATGTCTAGTTTCCCACAGAGACTGGTGGCTTGGTCGTAAGCGTACTGAACTGTCCTTTAGAAGACCTGGGTTCGATTCCTGCCATGGTCGACTATCCTGACAGAGGTGCATTGTAGTTTATATCCGTCATTCAAGTTGATACATATGGCCTGTTGTCCAAAATGCCCAAGAAAATGAATTTTCATCTCATCTTCCCATCTTGCCGTTCATCATTCACCGACACCATTATAGTACATCGTTGAACCCAGTATGAACAAATCAACGTACAGTTTCCTCTTAGAATTGATGATCACTCATACTGACACGTTCTCGACTCTCCTAGGTATCCAACTTCCTAACGTTCGTCAAGTCGATCTACCGTGAGCTGCCTAACCACTTGTCGAAGATCTTCGAGCCTCGCCAGGCTATCAGAGTGAAGGAGTTGCCCGAACCGAGCGTGATCGACGCGCTCCTGGCCGAGACCTACACAATCACCGTGATACAGAGCGAAAAGAAAGGCCCCGACGGAGCCGTCGTGTCGGTATGTGCCACGAGAACAGCAGGGATAGTGATTGCAACTTGGAGGCTGCCATCTTGGTAGCAACTGTTATATGTTACCCTGTAAAATATGCAGATACAGTAAACACACGTTAGTCCAAACTCTGTTTGGAAATGTTTGGAAAAATTGGAAATTCAAATTTCAAGTCGGTACCCAGCTGAAGGTATACGCATTCCAATGTTAATTAATATGGTTGATCCGAATTTGTGCTAAACCGTAATTCAAACTAATATTTCGACCCTTCAGTTGCTTCAGCACTGTTTTTAGATTGGATTATTCGAAATAGTTTGAGTATATTTCTTGAAATGATAATTATTTTCCCAATTCCCTTTCTCTTCATTTGACGCAAAAATAGTGTTCTATCATATATTTTGTTGTTTTTTTCAATCCAGTTACAATAAAAAGCTTGAACGGGTTAGAAAGATCAGTTACGTGAAAATAAAATTATTGTCAGCGCCTACATGCATAGTTGCTGGCATAGTGGATACAATCCGCCAATCAATCATTTGGAAACAGGCATGCAACTTTTGATCGGAGAGTCAAAACATCAATAAATTACCAAAGGAATAATGGTCGTATGTTGATTGATTTTTGCATTTTGAATCAATCACTAGCAGATGGATTAATGGCTCAATGTCTGATAGGCCTAATCGATAATGGATTGTATAATCGATAGTTGGTGGCACAGTTATATGGAACAGTGCTTTACCCAATGTTCTTTCTCTCCTTTGCAGTACAACTTGATACCGAAGGCTGTTTTGTCGCTTAAAGTGCTTCAAGAGTTACCAATTATTGTCGTGCTTATGTACCAACTTTATAAAGTGAATGTGTATCAAGAAGTGGCCGATTTTCTTCCGCTAATCATGACCACCATTACGTTACAACCAAATCCACAACACAGGTACGTCTTACTCGTGAGCGGGTCTGTTGAGAAAGATTCATTGTCTCCGTCATAAAGGCCCATTCACAACAAATTAGCAGCATCAACTTGCCCCCCATCCCTTCACTATTGAAATATGTATTTCTTCTGTAAGCTATTGAAATGAGCTCGTTTTGTGCTGAAATGTGCTGCAAATTATTTGTTTTGTGTTGCTACTGTTATTTACCGTATTGTCCCGAATATAAGCCGAGGGTTTTTCTCGAAATTTTGAGTCCAAAAGTCACCCTCGGCTTATATGCGGATCTCGGCCTAAAATCGGTCAAAAACACGTTTTTCACCAAATATAATAGGGCGCACTACACATGCCTACTCTGAACAACAGAATCAACTTGAAACTGCAAAATATTGCACTAAAAACAAGATTAATAAATGTTTTATCATGAAGAAGCATCATTTTCCCATTATCTGTCATTTTTATTTGACGCGCAATAATAAACAAAGGCCCGCTCAGCAGCTGTGACTGCCTCGTCTTGTCAGACCTTGGTCCTTGACGAGTAGGCGGGCCATATGCCGATCGCGCGTCATCGGCACTAGCCGAGTACACACGATCGTGAGGCCCCAATCAACGGTTTCTCACACGCAGTTGGCATAGCTTCCTCACGCGCGCAATACGAAATTAACTAAATTCAAACTCAGGCGAGTGATGATTGAAGTGGAAAAGGAGATAAAACCTTTTTTTCAATTGTTGATCTAAAAGTTTGGGGGTCGGCTTATATTCGGGGTCGGCTTATATTCGGGGTCGGCTTATATTCGGGGTCGGCTTATATTCGGGACAATACGGTAGTTAGTACAATTTCTACGTGAAGGGAGCCCAGATAATGCCAAGTAAATGGCCAGCCATCCCATATTTGAAATGCATACCTTTTATGATGTTACTGAAATTTGCTCATTTTGTGCTAGGATGTAGGCCTACAGTAAAAAAATCATTTTGTGCTACTACCATTTTTTTATTTTTCCACTTTCAGTGTGAAAAGGCCAAGTCAATTGTCAGCCCATCTCCCACATTTGAAATTTATAGTACTTTTATAAAGTCTTTGAAATATGCCTATTTTGTGCTGAAACGTGCTGATGAATGTTTTGTGCTGATACCATTTTTTAGTCAATTCAATTTCAATTGAAAAAAAAAAATGAAAAAACATAGCTATGCTCAATGAAGAAACATTAATTTTATTCTATCAATCATTCTGCATTTTATGCCATTCTTTCCCCTACTCTACTGGTCTACTGTATGAGGTTCAAAATAAAAAAATATTGGGTGAGGGTAGAATTACATGGTAAAATTCAAAAAAGGAGGAGGGGTCTTGCAAGGTGATGTTTAGGGGGTCGGTGAGAGGGAGAAACGTTCAGAGCTTAGAATGCCTTGAAAGCGTGTCCTCTGGATTACAGGGCCAGTCCTTCGTTTAATAAAGAAGTGTTCGTCGACTTCATGGGGGCTCAGATCAAGACGCTTTCATTCCTGGCGTATATCATCCGCATCTATCAGGACCAGGTGGCGCAGCACGCCAGCCTCATGGTGAAGGGCATGCTCGGCCTGCTCACACTCTGTCCAATGGAGGTGGCGCACCTTCGCAAGGAGCTGCTCTTGGCCGCCAGGCACATCCTTGCCACCGACTTACGATTGAGTAAGACCAACTACACTACTTCGTGTCAGGGGCAGTGTTCAGTATGAAATGTGATACATTCGGATTGTGGTGAAATGATAATTTTGACGCTGGCGCCCTGTTTGTTGAACTCCGATTTGAATACTGTTATTTAAATTGATAATTCAATCAATTTGTTTACTCACAGGTTAGGAATATGATAATGTAGTAGAAATAACTACGTTTACAATAATACAGCGCAACAGGGTTGCCGTTACAAATTGTACCTAGTCGGCGAGTGCTTACGTTTATTCATTGATAAACATATTGGGCTAATCGACCTTCTATTTTTGAGTCTGATTTAATTTATAATTCAGACTTATTAAATAAAAGATAGCACCCACAGCCAAAAATTTATTTCAGTAGTGACACTAGTTAACCTGAATTCCTCTAATCTAGCAGCCCTAACCTACCAAAAATGAACATGACAAATATTGATGAAATGCTAATTTAATGTAGATCATTTCCTGCATGAATAGTGTTTCCTGGTCCCTTGAAATGTGATAAATAGAGGTTTCACTGTAATGAGTAATGATAATAAAATATATCCAGTAAATAATAATAGGTAGGGGCCTAATTCATAATTGCCAAATTCAATTTTACTTTTCACAGGTGTGTAATACATTTTGTGAGTATAGTGAAACCTCTATGTATTGCTCCAGGATCCATCGTTTTCCCACTTCTATCATTTATATTGTCCAGCTCTACTGTCATATACCATAAGCAGTGTTGAATTTTCGTGAGTGGATCGTTTTTCTGCATTGATAGTTTTCAGTCTCTAGAAAAATGATACATAGAGGTTTCAGTGTATAAGAATGTAAAATTTCATTCAATGTTTCAGTAGGGGGGATTTATTAAGTTGGTAATTTAAGAAAATGAGTGTTAATAAACTTCCCATTGTTGCAGAGTTTGTGCCGTTCATGGAGCGCCTGTTTGACGAAAACGTGTTGCTGGGGCGCGGCTGGACGACCCACGAGTCCCTGCGCCCGCTGGCGTACACGACGCTCGCGGACTTGGTCCACCACGTCCGCCAGGTCTTGCCACTGGCCGACCTTGCTCGCGCCGTCCACTTCTTCTCCAAGAACGTTCACGACGAGTCGTTGCCCACCAGGTAGCGACAAGTTTTCTCAAATGAAACTAGAAACATGATTACAAATGACAACGTTTGTGTAGATAATTTTTCAACTGTGGTGGATCAGAAGAAACTGAACCTTCTCTATTGGCTTACATTCAAGGCAACATTTAAATAGTTATTTTGTTTTTAAAAGTAAAAATGACTGCGCCAGGAATCAAACTGTGGACCCCGCGCACGGGAGCATAGCGCTAGACTGACAATTGCTTGGGTACCTGGTACTATATTTTATCATGGCTCGGGTCGATACCTGAATCGCGAATGTCACAAATCCAGCGCTCCCAACTTTCAACACTCATTTACAGTGCAATCTTTATCGGTTATCAAGGGAGTAGGAAAATCCTTGTAAGTTTTTGGGACTTTCGGTGGGATGAAACTGATTATAGAAACCAGGAAAATGATGGATCCGGGAACTGTGCATTGTGGTTCCACTGTATTTTCAAATACTTGGAGAAAGATGAATAAATAACATGAAAATTGGTATTTATTGCCTGAAATTTAAGTTTGCTTTGCTGGGTAGGCCTACTACTAAAATGTGTGCAGGACAGTGTGTGAATATGAATCAAACAATTGACCTTATTCAAAAAATGATATTTGTGTCTCAAGTAATTCCCAGATACAGAGAAGTAATAATGACTTCACACAATAATACTTCTATAAATCAGATTTTTTTCTTGTAAATGCTTCTGGCCAGGGATATGGAACAGAATTGTTTTTCCTAGATCAATATTAGAATACCGTATTGTCCCGAATATAAGCCGAGGGTTTTTCTCGAAATTTTGAGTCCAAAAGTCACCCTTGGCTTATATGCGGATCTCGGCCTAAAATCGGTCAAAAACACGTTTTTCACCAAATATAATAGGGCGCACTACACATGCCTACTCTGAACAACAGAATCAACTTGAAACTGCAAAATATTGCACTAAAAACAAGATTAATAAATGTTTTATCATGAAGAAGCATCATTTTCCCATTATCTGTCATTTTTATTTGACGCGCAATAATAAACAAAGGCCCGCTCAGCAGCTGTGACTGCCTCGTCTTGTCAGACCTTGGTCCTTGACGAGTAGGCGGGCCATATGCCGACCGCGCGTCATCGGCACTAGCCGAGTACACACGATCGTGAGGCCCCAATCAACGGTTTCTCACACGCAGTTGGCATAGCTTCCTCACGCGCGCAATACGAAATTAACTAAATTCAAACTCAGGCGAGTGATGATTGAAGTGGAAAAGGAGATGAAACCTTTTTTTCAATTGTTGATCTAAAAGTTTGGGGGTCGGCTTATATTCGGGGTCGGCTTATATTCGGGACAATACGGTAGTTTTTTTATTCAATTTTCCGGCATTAGATTGTCTCGATTTGCTTCAACCAAGCACAGAATCAGCCTGGTTTCATGTGAGTCTCATTTTAACTGCACACAGTCATGTGTGTTCATTTGTTTGTTTGTCAGCATCCAGACAATGTCGTGTAAGCTGTTGCTGAATCTCGTCGACTGCATTCGGCAACGTTCCGAAGGCGAAGATGGAACCGGACGCGAACTGTTGATGCGAATGCTGGAAGTGTTTGTTCTCAAATTCAAGACCATTTCCAAGCTACAGCTGCCCGAATTGGCCAGAAGATAGTAAGTATTGATGCGAGCTATAGCAAACACGTGCGAGCAACTCTTACCCATACTTTCTCTCGTTCTTCCCTGTATGCCGCACAGGCTGGACAACGGTATAATTGAGCAAATTTCAAATATGTTCATTTCAGATTTATATTCCACTTTGCAATAACTAAGTAATAAACATAAAATATAAAATGTATGTTCATAACTAAGTGAGGGAAGAGTATATAGTGTACCTACCTAGTACCTACCGGCTTGAGTGCCATCAAAGAAAATAAGAACCCAGCCTAAGATAGAGTTCTTGTGTGGTCAACATAACTTCAGCGTTCACTGTATATTTTTATCTATACAATCATCATGGAATTTTTGGTGATGACGAAGTCTTATCCAACGTGGAACTGTATATTTTTTGGTCAAAATTAGTGGGACCAGTTTCGAGAAAATTTAGTTGAAAATTGAGAAAAACCCATTGAAAAAACCCAGCAGCAATGAATAAGGGGGAAAAATAGTTTTTCATATATTTGAACAATAGTTGTATACTCGATGAATTACAACTTACACTTTAGTAGGCCTAAAATCAGACAATCGTTTTTGGAAGGTTTCTCTTCACGTATTTCATCTCTTCAAGTAGCCATGTTCATACTTCCAGTAGTGTCATTGTGCTACTTAGTGCATACGTGAACTTATCAAAGTTTGAATCTCTTCGTGTTTTGGAGTAACCAGCTCTGAATAAAGCTCAGGCACGTGTTAGCGGAATAGAGGTGACGCTTATTGTCAAGAGATGCGAGTCAGTTGTGTTAAGTTGCCGTCCCGCGTGTTCCAGTAAACCTCACGCTTCGCAGATCTGCAACGGCGTGGTCATGCCCGCCAACCTACAGAACATACTGGCCAACATGACTGTGGACCAGATGAAGGGAGAAGAATTGAAGCCATTTGGAAGTGCACAAGGTGAGTGTGTTGCCATTGTATAACCACTTGTGCTTCCTCCGAGACTCAGCACAGTATGACCTCTTGAACCACTTGACAGCCAGGTTAGAATAGAAATTCAATGAAACAAAAATAAAGCAAAAAGTGGTAGGATTTTGAGATATTTTGATTTTCTAGTCTGTGTAGACAGCATACATTCCTACTCCTTTGTTTTATTGATTGGATTGCAAAGACGAAGTTTAAACTTTGGCCTACCTTAGACGCCGTCTAAGTACAAAATTGCTTTGCCTCTTCAACGCCATTTTGTACTTAGACGGCGTCTAAGGTAGGCCGGGGTTCAAGCTTCGTCTTTCCAGTCCACCCATTGTAATTTCCAAATATTCTAATTGATAATAATTTGTTAACCAATTCATATTTCTAGCCTCATCCTATTTTCCCATACACAGCAATTCGTTAATCGAGTTCTGTTGATTATTGTCATGATTTGCTGAATGTGAGATTTGTGTTGCTATATTACAGGTCTCAAAGAAGAGATGTTCAAGTCCAAATTTGGCTTTCCGACCTCCCAAGCCAGCAACTATAGTGTAACAGACTGTCGTAGCCTGGTTAAAACGCTTGTGTGCGGTGTGAAGACCATCACCAACGGCTGTGTGTCTTGCAAGGGAAAGGTCAGTAACAGGCACTCAATTGATGTAATATATTACTACCAGCAGTTCACGTACAGGTTTGGCTTTCCGCTCTCTCAAGCCAGTAACTGTAATTGACACACGGCCGAAGCCTGGCTAAAGCCCTGGAGAGCGGGGCAAAGACTCCCCAACGGCCATCTGTCTTGTAAGGAAAAGGTCATAATTTCCGTGATCGAACAGGAAGCCTATTATACTACAGTAAACCCTCTTCAATTCAAAATTCAATGGACTCAAAATGACCCATTTTGAATAATGAAATTGAAGAGGATTCATTTACTGAATTACGTCATCTTGGACGCAATTCATTTTCTGTTCTGAGTACTATCTCGTCATCGAGACTCGCTGTCATGCGGTGTGTTTGTTCCTGCAGCCGCAACAGTTCCTCCCGAGCGAAACGCTGGTGTTCATACGTCTGGTGAAGTGGGCGCTGCAGGCCCTGGACATCTACACGCTGAGCCTGAACCCGCTGCCGAGTGCAGGGGCGGCACCTGCGAGGGGGGTTGTGCAGGCGTCCAACCGCACCAAGGACGAGAAGACCGAGGTCCTCGAGCTGTTCGCAGGCGTGGTAAGACAAGACTAGGACTCTCACCTGCGGGCGAGTTTGCACACGGATCTTAACCATTCTTGATAAGAATCACATCTGTAGTCATATTCAAAAGGCCTAGATGTCATTTTCTTCACCATAAAGTTTATTTTTATATAGTCTTTTTATATGATTTTCAATTAATTTCTTTTTTTTCTCAATCACCTAAATATTGTGTAAGGACGTGTCCGAATTACCTTATTTATGCGTACTTGTATACTTGACCTTGCTCAAAGTACGGAAGTGACGTCATCAGGAACGTCCGAATTCATGAAATGAGAAGTCAAGTATGAAAGTTCACAAGCATACATGGCATGCGTTCTTCTGAACTTGACTTGTGTGCTTCTGTATTGGGTCACCTAAATGTGTATTACATTTATATTTCCATTTATCAACAGAAACCTACAAAAAGATGTAATCCCATTTCTGTAATAAAGTAGCAGCTTTCAATGTGTGCGGAACATCTCACTTACTATAGGAAATATCACTGTTTTATTCTAATAAATGGACAAAAGTGAGGTTATAACAGTTCCCGCCATAAACGCGGTGGCACTAGATGGTGTTGGCGTTTGAGAATACTTGGTAGACTGTCTGAAATGCAAGTACACATGTCGCAAGTCCAAGTCCCAAGTACAAGTACAGGAGTGTAAGTCATTAGTCAAGTAGCATTGAAATTCGGACACGTCCTAAGTGAGGCTCTACGGTAGGCCTACATTTTAACATCAATAAATTGCAGTTTCATTAAAGGATCTCGATGTGCATGAATAACGTACCCGTATTGACTTGATCGTATAAAAATAGAAAGAGAGCGCATTGTCACCTTTGTTACTATTCAGCTCTTATTATCTTATATTAAATTGAAGTTAAAATAAAAGGTTGGACAAGTATTTAATAAGTCGTTATTCTTTCAATCTCAAAATATAATTATCATTCTCTAGATAACTTTTTTACGAAACCATTGTTGTTCCTTCTCAACCCCCTTGGTACCAATCTCGACCGAGGTGCTTATATTATAACACCATATCAAATAAACTACAAGCCGAGGGCTTTGAGCAGACATTCTTTCTGTTTACAGTTCTCCATAATGAACCCGCAAACATTCCAAGAGATATTCGTCACAACTATTGAGTATATGGTGGAACGAATCAACCACAACTTCGCCCTCATCGTGGGTCATTCCTTCCTTGCCAACCTAAAAACTTCGCCCATTTTTGCCACCGTTCTGGTGGAATACTTATTGGAAAGGATGGAGGAGATGGGCTCAAATCCGGACCGTTCCTTGTTGTACCTGAAACTGTTCAAACTGGTGTTCGGGAGCGTATCACTGTTCCCTACTGACAACGAGCATATGCTGCGACCACATTTGCACGCAGTTGTCAATAGGTAGGTGGAAAACCGTGACGTGTTGTAGATTTATAGGTAGATAGGATGAGTGTGATCGAAGACTTGATTTTTTGTATTGCATTCATTTCTTTTACCCCTCTTTCCAGGCAGCCTGCTTCTTTTTGGTTTGTTGTTTGCACTCCACAGATCAAGTGAAAATACAAATTGTGATGAAACAGTTGAAACATGGCTTGTACATATGTCATTGTCTAGCCTGGTGCTATGTAGTTTTGGGAAAAAGTCAGTTGGACCACTTCTGAGGAAATCTATTTCAAAATTTTGAATCACTCCTCAAGAAATAAGAACAACCCAGAAAGGAAAAAATTGGGAAAAATATATTATTTAAAAAAAAGAAATTCAACAAATTCACTAACAAGAAAGATCCACATACTGTAATTCCAAAGTTGTAGATTGGGTCATCCGTTGTGAAGTCATCAATTTAAGTGTAATTTGTATAGATCAATTGAATCTATTGAAATGATCAACTGGTGTAATGAATTAGAGCTGCATACAGATTAAAATGGTTCACCAATGTTGAACAGCTTGAACTGTCCCGAATATATGTTTGTCCTTATCCCTTGAAAAACGATAGACTCCACTGTATTCACACCCAATGATTTGCCGTACAGATCGATGGAACTGGCTATGACCGCCAAAGAGCCATACAATTACTTCCTGTTGCTTCGGGCGCTGTTCCGTTCCATTGGCGGCGGCAGCCACGACCTGCTCTACCAGGAGTTCCTGCCGCTGTTGCCCAACCTGCTTGCCGGGCTGAACAGCCTGCAGTCGGGCCTGCACAAGCAGCACATGAAGGACCTCTTCGTGGAGCTCTGTCTGACCGTGCCCGTTCGGCTCAGCTCGCTCCTGCCCTACTTGCCCATGCTCATGGACCCGCTGGTGTCTGCTCTCAACGGCTCGCACACACTCATCAGTCAGGTAATGTGCTACAGATCACAGACACTCTCTCTTTAGAAAATGAATCACGAGAATAAATCAGAGAATCATCACTTCGCCATTTCATTATCACCTGCTCATTCGTACTACCAAATAACCTAGCTGTTGGTGTAGTCTTTGAGCAAACAATAATCATTGATAAATAAAGACTAATACTAACAAGAATAACAATTAACGAAACTTCTAAATCGTCATATGTACAACTTTTGTGATTCATGTTTTCTTTACCATACCGGTACCCTTCATAAGTCATTTCTACTTCAATTCGATATTGAAATGGAATGTTCAACGTTCCATAAATTCAATATCGAAACAATGTTGGGTATTGTTTAAAAATATTGTAAACGACTAATGCTGTACCAGGAATTTGGTATTACATACATTAGGTTTGTTCGATTTGCCTGCACCAGGGGCAGTTGGTGTAGGCTTGGTGTAGGCTCATTGCACTATGGAAATGACGTCATGCCAGTTTGGTGTAGCACCGAGCTGCTATATTACACCCCAAATCGAACACGTCCGAATTCGTTACGCGGCATTTGAGTTGAATTTACTTTTTACTGTTGACATGACTGTAGATTTTCTATATTATTATGAACATAAGCTACAAATAACTCACCGTCAGAAGAAAAATCATCTAGTGCCCGTCCTGGACAACTGGATTGTTGTTGGTAATTAATATTTTCATGATTTTCATAACCCTCCATGTTGCATTTATAAAAATGCGCCAAAACAACTTGCACTACACCAACACACCACCTCCCGAGCAGGTGCACTAAAAATCTGCCCCAAGTTACACCAGCGCCAAATCGAACGCGCACGGTGCTGCACTAGGGTCGGCAAAGTAGTCTGCACCAGACAAATCGAACATGCTGGTGCAGTGGTGTAGCTTGGTGCAGCCAAATCGAACAAACCTATTGTAGCACAAATAGATTACGATCAATATTTTTTCAAATGATACGATAGTCATTTCGATTTCTACAGTAGCCTACAATATTTTCGATTATCATCAACTATATCTTTTTAAACCTTGCACACCCTCCGTCCTTTTGGTTTGCATGATTCCTCCAAGAATTCCTTCCATCAGTGACATGCTTGCAAAATTAGTCTTCTATTAAACACTCTAGAGCCAACCAATAAGAGACGCTTTTGTAACAACAAAAGAAAAGTGAAAATTCCAAAAGGATGCGGTATTTGGACTATCTATACGATTAATGAATTGGAGAAAAAATATCAACATATTACGATGTGTATTGATCTTACATGAACGATTTACATCGAGGAACAACCCTGAAAATAAGGCATTGTATAATTCTTGTTAAAATGGCCATGTTTGATGTAGTGTATCTTTGTGTCCGACGTGTATAGGGCCAGCGTACGCTAGAGCTGTGCGTGGACAACTTACAGCCCGACTTCCTCTACGAGCACATCCAGCCGGTCCGTGCTGACCTCATGCAAGCTCTGTGGCGCACCCTGCGCCATCCGTCCGACCAAGTGGCGCACGTGGCCTTCCGGGTGCTGGGCAAGTTTGGCGGCGGCAATCGTAAGATGATGATCGAACCGCAGAGGTTGGAGTACAACGACCGGGAGAATCCGGGACCGGCAATCGTTGCCTACTTCCAGGAACATAATGATCCAATCGACTTCCCTGTAGAAAAGGTGAACATTCAACAATTGTGAAAAGAGTGTAATGTGTCCACGATAGCATACAATAGCACTTGGGCCTATAGTTGATTGCATCAAATTGATCATATTAATAGACTGCACACGTTCAAGTAATTCTATATGTTGATAGAACAAACCAAGATATAATTTGAATATCAGTGCATTTTATAAATCTGTCGAAAGCCACAGTCATTCAAGGCCCATTCACAATGCAACGCTTACATACAAGAAGTGGCACTTGGTCTTTATTATCTATTAATTCTGTTTTGTAATAAAAACATTTATTTAAACTGTAATGTTTTAAATGCATCTTCAACTATTTATAACCTTACAGAAGTCTCACTTTGCTTTCATCACTGAATGTATAATTTTATCTGACTTGGCTTGAACCTGGCTAAAATATGATCAATATCAAAAACTTAACATCCCTATTTAGTCGAATCCTTGTTTGGCCGACTGCCCGTTGGACAGTGGAGAGTTGAACCGGTTTCTCTTGTGCAGGTGGTTGAGAGCGCGGTGTCGGCTCTGAAGAACAGTTCGACGGAATCGTTCTACCGCCGTCAGTGCTGGGAGGTGATCCGGTGCTATCTAGTGGCGTCGGTGCACATCGAGGACGACAGGGACTCGTTGCGCCGACTCTTCACGTATCCTACGTAAGCAACAACCACACTTTCTATCTGCTAGTCTATCTTCTTTAATAAGATTACAACAAGATCTTTTCGAACCTTAACCTACCTATACCCAAATGTACCCTGTTTGTTTTTCTCTAGCGTTTGTTTTGTTTTCAGTCTTATTGATCCGAATGTACGTTTGCTGCCGATTCAAGGAGCTCCGTACACCCTCAAAAACAGAGTTGCACGCTCGACACACATCACCGCTTTCACTGGTGAGTCTTCGTACGCGTAGCAGTTACTGTTATCGAAAATTATTTATACACAATTATAAAATGATAATACAAATATATCTACATTATAATACAATTAAATTTACATTATAATACAATTAAATTTACATTATAATACAATTAAATTTACATTTAATACTATTATATTTACCCCTGTATAAGGCATGGGCATTGTGTCGTAAGGCAATTGTAATCATCGTTCATCCTATCATTCGCTCATTTATACCTCCTGAATAACCAGAGCTGTTGGTGGGATGAATAATCAAATCTTTATATTTGGTAAAAAGACTGTCTAGAAATCTTTGAACAATAGAGAGGTACCGCTTTCAACCGATCTTACTAAACTACTAGGCCTAATTCGTCCTTAGCATTGATTGAGAAACAATGATTGTGTATCAAGATTTCGATTGGAAAAAGAGAAAAACGAGAATTTATTACTATATCATCGCACGGTAGTCAGTGACGGACTAATAGATGTTCTCTCTTTCAGGCATGTTTGTGGCAGCAGCTATCAGGGAACTCCGTCCAATTGTTCTTCCCACGATGGTATTCCTCGTGAGCCACTACACGATGGTGGCCATTGCTCAACAGGCTGGTAAGTGCTGCCAATCAAGTGTTTATAAGAAGTACTCTTACTAGGCCTATACTCAGTGGCGTGTGTAGGGACCACACACAATACCTTTGCTAATACAGTTTTCATAGACATGAATCTGTCAACACAGCCATTTATTTTGCTCTCCAGTATTATGAAATTCAATTTAGTAATAATTAGTTTCAAGATCAATAATGCATAATTCCAAGTAGATTATCAATATTTAATATTATTTGGGAGTATCCCAGTAATTAATAATCTATTTCATATAGGCTACTTTAGGCTTTGCAGAAAGGTCTACAGAATGGATAATTTGTCAGCGCTACTGTTGTAATGTGTAGACACAACTTGTAATAATCACCTCTTCCAATAAATGCTAACTCCTGATTGGATATTTTACTTCAGGACCGTTCTCGATGACCTCGAAACAAGACGACCTCCAAGGCATGGACCCGCTGGTGCTGATAGATGCACTAGCAGCTATTATGGGTCACGAGGAGAAGGAACTGGCCAAGCCTGGCAACCTGGCATTGTCTCTGATCGAGAAAGCAGCCGTTGCTATTATGGGAACCAAGCTCAGGGTATGTCCATATTGCGACTGTTAACATTCCGATGTTTCTAGGCAAACAACAGATATGTTGCAAGATGAGCAAGATATGAAGTTTATTTATATCTCAAACCTGTACAACCAGATTACGGTAATTGGGCCAGGGGGCGTTTCCATCATTTCTTCCAGGGCAGGCTTCTTATATCTCAGTTCCTGCCAGCTCTGAGTCTTGCTTCTACATCTCCCTCATCTTCTTCCTTACTACTATCCTCGACTTATTCTTCTCTGCCTACAACTTTCCTGTACCGTTCTCTATCCTCCCACCATCTCTCTTCTACCACTCTACCCCATTTTTTTCCTCTGTTGACTACTCCATACTTACTCCTTCCTGCCTCCTTTCTCTTGGTATTCCCTCTTCTCTCAATTCCATCGATTTCTGCTATCTCAAACATTGCTTTTGGTATTCTCTTATCTTCCTTTCGTCTCACTTGCCCGTACCATCTAAGTTTCTCGTTCCATTTTAGAAGATAATCTTCCCACACCCACTTCCTTTCTTTTATTTCTGCTATTCTACCTCCATCTTTGGACTCTTCACGCAGTCCATCATCTCTATCTCTATCTTTTTTACCCAGAAACTGTCACACACGCATTCTCTATGAAGTTGATTTTGTGGTTTCTCTTAGTCTAGGAGAACCATGTATACTCTTTTCCCTACACCCTCCTTGTCTCTAACAGTTACCCGATTGAAAATAACAGGTCTACTGCTGCCCTCTGTAGCTCAGCAAGGCACCGCTTCAGTTTCACTGTTTCAGTGTGTTGGGTGTGGGTTCGAGTCCTGCATAAGGCGTTTGTTATTCAAACGTCTTTTCACATATCATCATGTATAATTTCATTAGCACCAGCTCATTTGTACCCCCAAATAACCTAGCTGTTGGTAGCTAGCAAACTTATCTGTCATCATATCATGTAACGACAGCCCGAAGGCTATAATAATTGTTGTTTCACCAGGCTTGCAGGCTGCCCGTGATGGAATACCTCGCCGAGCGGATGTGCTCGCTGTGCTACGAACGAGCGTGGTACTCGAAGCTGGGTGGCTGCATCGCCATCAAGTTTCTTCTAGAGAGGTTCGACTTGCGCTGGGTGTTCGAGCATCTCTTCCTCTTCTTGAAAGCTCTGCTTTTCGTCATGATGGATCTCACGGGGGAGGTAACTCACTACAACCACAGTTATATTGGATTTGGTTGATATTGTTTTGTGATATACTGCTCTCATTATCATTTTGCAACTAAGTTTGCTTTGGACCTAATTGTTTGAGTGCTTTTATTAATTCCATACACTAGTCATGGTGGTGCGTATTGTATCAAGTGTCAGCATTTCTCAATAGTTTCAACCTCTTAATTATGTGTCCAACTAGGCTTGATCAAAGTTCAATGACAAGGACGATATTACTAACTTTGCATTAAAAACGTGGGTGATTGCGAAGATTAATGCAAGTTTTTATATTGGACCATAATTTAGTTTCATGAGTAACAACAGTTTGGTCCCATTCGAGTTTCCTATTCGAATCCTCATCGTTCTTATAGGTATCGTGACAGTATGTAATGAGCGGGGATTGTATTATGTTGGATTTGGAATTGTGACTGTACATCGGGATGAAATAATGTTGATTCAATAAACAATTGAAGTTCCACTTTAACTTACCTTGAAGTAATATTTAGCTAGCCATTGCATGATGTGAACCGTCCGACGTCTGTGAGCGAAGATGGAGAAGTCTACGCATCACTTGTTTGTTTCCAGGTGTCGAGTGGCGCTATCGACCACGCCAAGGCTAACCTCGAGCTGATGTTGGTCAAGTGTGCCGCCCCCTTGGACCGCGACACCACAACCGAGGACATGCTGAATGCGCAGTCCAAGAGCTTGTTCGAAGTGACTCATGAACTCGTCCGCCAGGTCACCAGTCCGAATGCAGTCGTCAGAGAAACGGTACGGCAAAGCATCTCAACTGGCATCTTTTCTCTTTCAAATTTTTGACTAGCCAGATTCAGGTTTCACATCAGTAACTTATTTCTAGTAGTGCTGAATTTTATAACCCTTCAGTGTCTTGTATTTTGAAATCCATTGTCAAAAACAACTCTTCAATTATATTGACTAGTGCTGTCTGCACTTGTAGCACATGTAGCGCATTATTTGTGCAATTGGTTGAGCCACGTCCATGTAAATGACGAGAGGAATAATATACGGGCGACACTCGTCGAAATAATTTAGTTGGTCAACTTGATAATCGATTGTCAAATGTTGAATATCGCCATTTGTCTGTTTGCTAATCGATTTGATGTGAATGTCACGTGTTCACTTGAAGCACCACATCTCACACGGTTTTGTGTTTGGTTGTGTTGGCAGGCCATGCACCTGCTCGAGGTGCTCGCCAACATCACCAAGTCTACGATCACGGAGGTGATGGAGCCGCACAAGGAGGTACTCCAAGACATGATACCGCCCAAGAAACACCTGCTCCGCCACCAGCCCAGCAACGCACAGATCGGGATCATGGATGGAAACACTTTCTGTACGACCCTGGAGCCTCGCTTGTTCACTATCGGTACGTCTAGCACTTGGCAATATTTCTCTTATAAATGAGCTAATCCTGTAGCCCCCCCTCCTCCCCTCCACATAACTCGCCCAGCGAAGAGTTTCTTTAGAAACAGAAGTCAAGTTGGACTAGGGTACCAGTTGAGATTGGCATGGTAGCAATCACCTCCTTGGCCCCTTTATATTTAGCTTGATTTGAGGCCTCCAAACTGTAGCTATTAAGAGGTGAGATACGGAGCAGTGAATTATAGAACTTTTTATATTATTTAGAAAATATTATACAAGTTATTTAGCATTGACGATTACAGTATTGCGTACACTTATTTATGCTATACTTCTTCACTGATCATATCTCATGGATGCAATTCTAAAATGCTAGTTTGTAATTCTATTGTTTAGCCATGGAATTTTTCAAACAGGCCTATTGTTAGGCCTATTTTAATTTCTTTCTCTGGGGGTGCCTATTTGTAATCATCGCCCAGGCCCTTTTCACTCAATTCGCCTTTGGTACTAGTCTCGTACAAGACGTTAGTTTGTAAGCATCCTTCCGTCTCGTTATCTTTCAGACTTGAGTGTGCACGAACACTTAGTGTTCCTGAAAGAGCTGATGTCTCTGTGCGAAGCGGAAGACGCGTTCCTGCAGAAGCTGCCGTGCTACAAGTCCGTCACGAACCTGGTGCCGCTGCGCAAGGCGGCTCTGCGCGCCCTGGCCGCGTGCCACTACATCCAGCCGTGGCGGGAGAAGATCTTCTCCGTCCTCTACAAGGCCCTCGAGAAGAACAACATCGAGTTGCAGGAGGCTGGCTTCGAGTGCATGAAGAAGTTCATCTCGGGATTCCACGTTGACATGGAGATGGTGAGAGACGTTTGGTTTTGTTAGTGTGAGCTACCGGTGTACCAGTAGCCACGAAAGAAGGTTGTCGACCAAGTACGAATATAGCGAACACATGTAGTGTTTGTATAGCTGTGGAATTTATATAATATTATGTTTTTTCTGGACGAGGTTCATGTATGTTTATTATGTAGGCTTGAAAGTGTTCAACCATCTACAGATCCATCCAATAGATCAGCAGAATATAGCAAATACAGATCTATTTGAAGAAAACAAGTTTTTGATTATGCATTCTATAATGTGGAAGATTTGTAAACCAAAACTTTCAGTAGAATCACTCATTAAGTATTGTATATGTTTTAACCTTTGTGAACAGGTATTTGTTTGTTATATACGTTGTAGCGCATGGGAGTTGATTTAGCGAAATGTCAGTTGCTTCGTGATAACTTCTGAATGGTATAAGGTGTCAAAATTCTGTTACAATAGAAACACAGATCTCTTTAATACCTTCAAAATGATGTCAAATAAAATTGTTAACCATGGATGCTAACATTTACGCATGTCAGATATACAGCTAGACATGCTTTTATTCAGCTGTATACCTATGAAAGTTATGCAATATAAGATGAATAGTTTCCATGCACGCTGTCTGGACGGTATTGAAAATATCTGTGTTTCTGTTATATTACATTTTTTTATCCCGTGCAGTTAGCGAACTAGGCCTATATCAAACTAGCAACTGACAAACCTAATTATTACTAGCCTTAGCTCCGCGTTTGAAAACGCGGGCGCTCTTTCTCTCTCTCTCTGTTGCTACTATACTTCCCACTACTGTTGTTATAACTATCGCAGTGCATATACCTTGAACGTACAGCCTCACTACGCACTAACCCAAGCTGGTCGTTGTGAAGGTCACTGTGCCCGGAGTGCGCCTTGCCCTCCCGTCCTCAGACCCTCCTCCCTCCGTACCCCTCACGCCATTACGCACTGGCGCAACACGGTCCCCCACCCACTGCCGATGGAACGACCCAATCATCGCGCGCCAAAAATCTAGAAAAGCGCGGGCCACACCTGCGGCCAACCCCTACCTCCCCTCGTCATCCTCCCTCCCGCAGAATGCTGCACAAATTCACGGTGTCCTTGAACTAACTAAACGAACAAAATCACAGAGAGACAGACGCCACCAAAATTCTATGTAAGATTATTATTGACAACAAGACTGCATTTTTCTGCATCTTTGTTTCTGTAAAACTCGTACGTGTTCCCATTTGGTACTCTTGAAAACTCTGTAGTCGATGAAATACTCGTGTGGGGAGAAACAGCTGTTTAACGTGTCGTGTTATTCGTCCGACTAGGTACACTCGGTGATGCGTCCGCTGCTTCTGACACTTGGCGATTATCGCAATCTCACTCTGAACGGAGCTAAACGTCTCAGCTACTTGACTCAGCTGTTCCCGACTACGTTCAGCGAGAAGCTTTGTGAACAGCTGTTGCAGCACCTGAAGAAGTTGTTGGAAGTGGCAATTGCAGCTCATAAAGGTGTGATGCTTCAGCACTGTGAAAAGTTTCAACAAATAGTGGTGAAATTTTGACGTTTTCACTACAGTTCCAACAAAAATGATAAAAAGCTGATGAAAAATTTTAAAACTTCTAGGCCCAGACCAGAAAGTTGTGTCTGAAACATTAATTTTCAAACATTGTCGATATGAGCTTTTCCAAAAGAATGTCTCTTCTGTTTCTTTGCTTTTGTATTATAGATTTGGTAGTGATGATATTTCTTTGGATTGTACTCAGCTTGGACTAGAACAATCTATTCATCTAGCAATGTCAATAAAAATAATAGAAAACACAATTTTGCTGCATCATTGTAGGGACGCCAATGTGTCTTATTTGAGTGTGTGACATTACAAGTGGAGTGATTGGTGATTGATGATTTGCAGGGGTGACAAAGAACGGTGAAAACGAGCAGAAGATTGCTACTATCATCGGCATATTCCACCAGATTCCGGCGGCCGGGCCCAAGTTCATCGACGTGCTGTGCCGTCTCGTGCTGCAAACAGAGAAGTCGTTGATCATCGAAGCAAGCTCTCCGTTCCGCGGCCCACTCATGAAGTTCCTCTTACGTTTCCCAGCAGAAACAGTCGACCTGTTCTTGCATGACAACAACATCAAAGTGAGTAGTAATACAGTGTGTTCAGTCGTAGGTTTGATACCAGCTCACCCCGGTACCCGTGCGGATCCATATTGCAGTGAAGCCGTTGTTCAAAATATTACCTATAAATTCCTCAAATGAAAGAAATTGAAAATTAGAAAAATGAATATTTGCAAAAAGAAAATTAATCCATTCTTTTTCTATAAAAGTGGCATTTTATAATCATTTAGTTTCTTACATGAATTTCAAAATCCATATTTCAAAACAAGTGAATTTTTCCACGAGTGCCGCCTACATTCGTAAACGAGGATACAAATAATGCATTCTTTTTGCAAATGGTCAAACTTCGCAACGGGTGGTACGAGCAGTCAACGTTTTGAACGTGTCCGTTCTTTCAGGATCCCCAGTGGAGCCGCTACCTGGAGTACATGGTCAAACACCCAGAGGGGCGGCCGCTGTGCGACGCGCTTCAGAAGAGCACGGAGCGGCTGAAGGCGCTGGCGCTGTCCAAGGTCACCACCACCACAGCGACCGCCGCTATGCAACCTGCCGAGCGTGCCGAACTGCAGTACCAGGGCATACGCATCGTCTCGATACTGATCAAGTTTGATGACCAGTGGCTGTCCAACGAGCACGACTTGGTTGCCGCCTTTAAGCTCATCTGGTGCAGCGATGCCTATCAGGTAACATTTGCTTTGGTCTCGCTTCGAAATTGCAGAATGTATATTTCTATTATCGCTGTTCATCGGCCGTGTTACACGAACACTCAAACACTACGAAACATCTCATTGATCAAATGAGGTACTAATTGCCTAAATGATTGAGAATCAAAATGTAAATGGGATAATGAATAATTATCACATCACTTGTATGTTTTTTCTCTAATTAAGTGCTGATTTCAGAGCGGTCAAGTGATTTGGACCCTAATTTGACCACCTCAATGTACATTAAAAAAAAAAATGTTATGATGAAGAGATATCTGAAGATCCAATTAATGCTTATAGACTGATTTTATTGGGAATAGAAAATTTACCAACAGTAACTATATACAGCACTCCATTTTATGCAGCTTCTTTAAAATGTCAGTTGGTTGCCCTTTCCCCTCAGTCCTCAATCATCAACTCTTTCAAGATATGTACAAATTGTATAATATAATCAAGCAAAATTGACACCACTGGAAAAGTTTATATGAACTTTACGTATTCTGTTTTGTATGTTCTCTCCAATCTGTGTCAATTTCCAAGTGTGCAATAAACATATATCTCTATTCTACTCTAGGAAACTCACAAGAAGGTGGATACTGTCGAGTATATCCATTGGAAGGAGCCGAAGCTACTGGTGAAGATACTGCTCCACTATTTCTGCCACCACCCGATCGAGATAGAACTGCTCTTCCAGCTACTCCGAGCTTTATGCGACCGCTATATCCCAGACTTCCAGGTAAGACAGGGCTACATCTGGAGTCTTGCTGTAGGAGTCGACCCAATCGTGCTGGTGTTGGTAGTGGGAGTGTAATCCACCATGACCATGGATAGAATCCATTTTTCCAATTATTTATGGCAAAATTCACTTGGAAAAACACTAGAACATTATCATTATTATCATCATTATTCAGGCAACTTGACCTACTGCCAATGAATACCAGCTAGAATTGAAACATAATGTACCAGTAATAACATCCAAGGTTTGGCATTTCCATTTTCAAACATTGATGATTATTTCAGCATATCGTAAATGTCTGTAATGTTTAGTTCATTTTAAAAAAATCAATTATAATATACAATAATCAATAACTTATCAAAAATTGTATACACTCATTGTAATGTAATCAGTATTAATTCTCAGCAGACAGCTTTGAGAAATTTTGTTTTCTTCCCTGTTAATTTGATATACACAAATATACACCTGATATACAGCATCTTTCCTACCCTTCGTCACTAGTGCACGGGTGACACTTCTTTGTGGATAGAAGTGTACGTTCATGCCAGTACCATTTTCTGTATTTTTCATTTGATGAAAATGATTGAATTTTACACCAAACTCTGCACTGGGGTAGATTTAAATCTCCCTTTTCAGTTATTAAAATATTGGAAAAATAATATCTCCAGTCAACCACTTGGCGGCCGTGGGTGCGCTCGTGCGTCCACGCGCTTCCGTGCGTCGACACATATAGGCGTCCACACACTTTTCAGTGTGTTGCACTTAATATCTCAACAACATTACGTCATGTTTACGTAAGACTGAGTACTAACATATAGGAGGTGGATTGAGAATTGAGAAATTGGTGTTAATTTTTGTTTCGCCGACAGGATATGCTAGTGTATGGAAAAATAATATAAAACAGTCTGCTGTTATTTCAGAACCTCGTTCTAGGCTTTCTCTTCGTACATGTGTCAAACTGACAAGCCTTTGAATAACAGTGATATTGTTGAATTTATGTTTTTACCTACCAAGTACAACAGTACATCAATACAAAAGAACTTTTACTTTCTGGTATAAATGGTGTAAAAGGCCATATAAACACTAGTATCTATGCAGTGTAGCCTGAAAATAACCTGGCTTGGAGGTAGGATAGTGATTTGATTACCTGGCTGTCAAGTGGTTAAGGTCGTGAGAGTCTCCAGCTAGAAAACCTGGGCACCAGCGACCTCTTGACCTCGTTGCATCTCATCGCTCACGTGATATATGTTATTTACATCCCTTGCACGGACAAATGTAGACTCGCCCCAAACACGATATTACAAGACGTATATTCCCCTTTCCAGTTCCTTCGAGACTTCCTCGAGACGACCGTGGCCCAGAACTACACCGTCGAGTGGAAGAGAAAGGCTTTCTTCCACCTGGTCGAACACTTCGCCAGCTCGACCATGTCGCAGCAGCTCAAGTCGAAGGTGCTTCAACTGGTGCTCATCCCCTGCTTCGCCGTCAGCTTCGAGAAGGGTGAGGGGGAAAAACTGATCGGCACGCCCGCCTCTCCGGAGGTCGACAACCCCGAGAACGTTGTCTCCGTCTTCATCAGCAAGGTGAGCGCACACGTCGAGCCAGGGTCAGCAAGGAACTGCCCAACCCAATGAAACCTAGATTGCTTTATTGGGTACTGTATTACCCAATTGAAAAACCCAATGTAACTACCCAGTGATTGGTTTTTTAATTTTGTGCGTAATTTCTTACCATTTGTTACTCTAGTTTACAGTTGGCTGCCAATTTATATGTACAAATTGTGCTCATTATAATGCCACATAATAATCTCATAATACTGACTTGGTAACAATTTTTTAGATTCAATTTATCATTCTTCACCAGGTATATCTTATTAACTATCACTTCTTCTTCTCGAATAGTTAGGTGTCAGGATGAGTAAATAAGGGACGGTTATAGGACCTTATAATTGGCATGTACATAATAGATCGTATCTACTGTGTTTATTTTAACACACTTCGGCTTGATCCGGTTTTTATGTATTATTGAATAACTACGCGAGTCAAGTTGATGAAGTCGGCTTCATCGGCTAGACGGCTAAAGGTTGGGAACGAAGCGAATTACTGGCTCCTTAGATTATGATTCATAGATAGCATTGCTGTACTTTCTCTATGATGAACGACGCGAACTTGGATGTCAAGTTGGGTGCAACTGTTGACCAGTAAAGGTTAAGGTCAATCGGCTTCAATAGTCAGGGTAGAGCATTGCAATTTGAGCATTTAGAAAAATATCTATTCAACTCGATTGAGTTCTCTTCAACCCATCAGATGATGGTGCTGTCCTGTACTCTATTCAACAGTATGTTTAGACTGATAATTTAATCTGTCTTACAAATGTCAACCTTGATGTTATTGTTAATGGAGGGTCAAGTTTAGTAAGACAGATCCAATTTTCAGTCCGAACATTTGGTTGAATAGAGTATACTACTCGAGCACACGTCGATAGCTACCAGCGCGTAATACAACGGCTGCTCTGTTTTGTGTGACAGGTGATCGACCCCGAGAATCCGTTTGGCAGTGCCGACTGTGTGCGCATCTTGTTGCTGCAGTTCTCCTGTCTGCTTGTCGAGCAAGCCTCTCCGCACATTCACGACGCAACCAACAAGCGCCAAGGTAAACTTTCTTATCACTCGTATTTTTTAATGTCAAGTCCAGGACTTCAACGAACAAAATCACAAAATTCTACCCCCAAAAAAATGTGAAAACATGGAAACCGTAGAGTACATTAAATACATATTTTCTTGTACGCCTACTGTATTTCTGTGGCTCCCAAATATTTGGTCTTATTGATGTTCAATATACATAGATTGAATAAATTTTTGATGTCATATTTTTTCTATTCGATTGAATGTTGATTAGAAAAAAAATTATCAACACTCGATCAGTATTCGATATTGAAGAGTTTCGACATCTTTTGCAATATTTATATGAAACGGCAACCCGACTGGTGACGAATAAATCCAGCTAACAACAATTTGTGTTTCGCGCAGGCAACAAGCTGCGTCGCCTGATGACGTTCGCGTGGCCGTGCCTGCTGGGGAAGAACTGCGTGGATCCCGCCACGAGATACCACGGACATCTCTTGCTGTCGCACATCATTGCCAAGTTCGCCATCCACAAGCGGATCGTACTGCAAGGTAAATTACACTCGTAGCACCTCTTTCAAGGTACTCATTCCACCTTCTTCTTTGACCTTCAAAGATTGCACTAGAAATAGGGGTTAAGAATGATAATTTCATTATAGTGAACCTCCTATGCATTGTTTTACCATGTATTTTATCCCACCCTTCTCCCATATAACTAATATTACATTTTCCTGGATGGATCGTTTATATTTCCTGGTCCCTCGAGAAACGATAGTCGGAAGGTTTCACTGTAGGCCTACCGATAATCTTTTTAAAATTTCCATTATCTTATCGATAATATCGAAATTTGAGCAAGCCTATTTTAGTAATGGTCGATATATTTAGTTATTGGCCAAATAGTATTTTGTGTTGAGGTTGTCAGGTGTTTAAAAGTTGAAACTTGAAGAGAGGTGAAGGTAGATTGATGTGTTGGTTGGTCGTCAAGTGTTTCACAGCCTGCTGAAAGCACATCCCGTGGAGGCTCGCAGCGTGGTTCGCCAGGCGCTGGAAATCCTCACGCCGTCAATGCCCGTGCGCATGGAGGACGGCAACACGATGCTGACTCACTGGACCAAGAAGATCATCGTCGAAGAGGGACATTCCATGCAGCAGCTGTTCCACATTCTACAGTTGGTCGTCAGGCATTTCAAGGTGAGACAACCAAGTGTCGTGAACAGGGTTAGGGTTGCCAGCAATATTGCCCAATTGATGTTGAGTCTGATGTGTCTTTCGATACATATTCTCAACTTGCGACACGAATACGGATGGCATCATATGTAGTAAATTTGGCAACCGGCCAATCCAAAACCTGAGGCCTTGTTCCGGTTCGTTATGACTGTCGTAATGATCGGACTGATCACTTAACTTTGATCACTTGATCAAATTTCCCATTCATGAATACAGTAGAACCTCTTTTATACAATTCTCATTTATACGATTTTCACATTTATACGTTGATGTTGCTATGCCGTCATGACACCTTGCGTCATCTCTAGTTAGCCAATCAGCCGCGTCATCTCAGTCGACCAATCAGACGCATCGTAGCGCTTGTATCTGTGCAAGAGCTGAGAGAATGTTCACTTTTGTTCTGAACACGCGCGTATTCTCGTTAATGGCAAGTGGTAAAAGGATTTTGTGAACATTGACAGTGATATTACAATAAATTGTATGGAGCTGTTCAGTATCATGATAGGTTAATTATCGGAAAGACTTCGGCTATGATGTAAGCTGCATAGACAATGGGAAAAAACGGTTTCATCATTTAATGCTGTTGCGATTAAAATAGCGTGTACCTGGAAACATTGGCCATTGTTTTTCCTATACAGTGATACCTCTATAAATCTTTCCTGGATTCATACTTTTCCAGCTTCTGTCAATTTTCTCCCACCCTACTCCCATATAACCAGTGTTGAATTTTCCTCAATGAATCGTTCAATTGCATAGATGATTTCCATTATGCTGATCCTTCAAAAAATAGCAGCTGGGAGTTTCACCATACACAACCAAATATTTGTACAGGTGCTGTACAAATCCCTTGCTTGGATCTGACCAATGAAACTGCTCGTTTGAATCGTGTTATCATTGTTGATGTCTGTTTCTCAGGTGTACTATCCCGTGAGGCACCACCTGGTACAGCACATGGTCAACTCGATTAACCGGCTCGGGTTCAGCCCGACCGCGACCATCGAGCACCGCAAGCTTGCCGTCGAGCTGTGTGAGGTTATCGTCAAGTGGGAGCTGCAGCGCATCAAAGAGGAGTCGGCGGATAGCCAAGAGGTGAGGCTCGCTTGCGGTAGACGTTCACTTGGCGTTAACGCTTTGGACAGTGGGTTATTCGTAGTAACGTTTGAACAAAGCTTCAGTTGGCGTTAACGCTTTGAACAGTGGGTTATTCGTAGTAACGTTTGAACAAAGCTTCTATTTTTTTCCTTCTATTGCATTTAGTACCTGAAATTAGCACTTTGGTGCATCTATTATTTTGAAACATCATATTTTGTAGCGCAGCAGCGGTTTGTAGGGTAACAACAGTACGGTACTGGTGGTAATATTATATAACATACAATAGGCCTACCGTACAAAAGAAACAACCCAATTGATATCTTCAGAAATATGGTGTCCACCATTTGTTGAACCTATGCCTCCTCTGCTACCTGCTTTTACTGCTGCAATTTGGTTTTCCAAATTCCCCAATAACTTCACCTTTTTACTCCCTAATTGACCTTATTTTGGGGAAAATCAAATTTATAATGCTTTTATTCCGAACATAGCGTTAACGTCGTTGATACATTGGAACATGGCTGCGTCAGACATTGATACCGGTAGCGTTACTTTTGCATTGTCGCCTTTTCAATAACATGAGCCAATAACATCAAATATATTGAAACATTGTTAATAACATTTCTCATACTGTGGCCTTCCAATTAGATGTAGAATGTATAAATTGAATGGTGATGATTTTTACGAGTTGTGTGTAATTTTATACTCGTTTCGGTTTATCCAATTTAACTCTTTTAATCATAGGATGGCGGAGGGGGGGGGGGGGGGATAGCAGCATGTGAGCTGGCTACACTAAGCAATCCATAAACATTTTTCAAACTTTCTAGTACAATAATTGAAATGATACAGATAGAATTTGAGAGGTCTAGCTTGGCAGAGTAGGGAGGAGGTATACGGTGCAGGCGTATACAACAAATAATGACATATTAGGAAAGCATAGATGAAAGCTATGTACAGACAAGACACCACATGGGTGTGGCAAAACAAAACTGAAAAGTCTGTGCACTTCAGGTATTTCCCTGTACCTTCATTTCTCTCACCAAACAAAATTGTTCTATTGTAATTTCTCAAAATACTAGCTCATGGCTGTTGTGTACAGACCAAGGACTTACCAGAAGACAAACATTTCTTACATTATTCTTAACAGTATTATTATGCGTAGGCCTAATTGTTGGTGTTGCATTGGGAGTGAGCCTGAGCATCGCAAGAACGCTCCATATTCGTTGAGGTGATGGAAGAGCAAGGTTCACAAGCCCTGGATTTTTTTCTAGTCTGGTCCTCTGGCCGGCGGTTTGAAGCGACCGGCTACGGAGGACCCATCCGCCGAAGTCATCCGGAAACACAAGACAGGACTGACGGGGCGTCCCGGACCGTCTGGCATAGTGGCCACGGTCGTTCCCAAGCTAGAGCCCAGCTCAGCGAAACCGATCGAGAAAGCTCACGCAGATGCCGTGTTGAACTGCCTGCTGCGACTGGCGTGCCAGGTAAGTCGCTGCAATGAGCAGCTGTACATTCTAGTAGGTTATGAGGGGAGATGATTGAGATGACTGACAGAAAACTTTCGCCCTCTTCCCAGCTTCTGTTTGTCTTCTCATTGGCCAGAGTTACATATTTAGGTTATGTGGTTACTGAATCACGTGCTAGGTAGGGGAGAAGGAGGTGGAGGAGTGGAACTTTGGCTATTACTACTGTAATAATCAAAGTATATTAGTGTGCTGCTGCTTATATGTTCTTTAATGTACCATCTATATTCTGATTTAGTTTGAATGAAATCCACCTGATAGTACCACTTTTATTGAGAAAAGTTTTTAAAAGAATGATTTTTTCAACTTTTTTTCCTGGAAGTTTTTGGTTTGTACTCTACTCTTACTAACTCATCCATTGAAAGTAAATATGGCATTTACCGGAAGCTTAATTATTTGTCTCCATTTCTATTATATTTCTAATTGTAACTTTTATAATCAAATTAAGTTTCATGAATAGAACGGCAAGTCTGTTTATGGTGGAGGAATGGGACAGCATGCAGGGTGGAGACATGGCCCACTATTTTGAGGTTATGTGTGATTTTTAGTTCAGAGTGGCAGGTTGGAAGAGCATGGAATGATCTTTAGATTTACCGGTAGTATTTGAGGTTACATTACACTTTGAAAATGTAATTTAATTTACATCTCATCAGTATTTAAGGTTTTATATAATTTTTAAAACTGTTTTCGAGTATTTGAAGTCCCGGTATATAATTTTTAATACCATACTCTATTTGATCAGAAAAGAACTCCGAGGAATCGAAAGGATCTATCGTTCGAGTTCGATTTCACCAAGTACTGTAATTAATTACTGTAACAAAATTACTGTAATTAATTGATTCTTTTGTGTCGTACTAGTTCTAACTGTGACCACAGTCCACTTACTATTTTTTAAGAATATAATTTTTAAAAATTGAACATGCAATAACTTTTAGATGTACCGGTATGTAGGCCTACATATATGTAGGTCGCCCCCATGGCTCAGTAAACTAACGCACTGCGTTAGGAACTGAAGTCAGGTCGGGCGTGGGTTTGCGTCCTGCATAACTATAAGGCATGGGTTTTTGTAAACGTTCCTCCACCTGTCATCACTTCATCATTTCATTATCATCCGCTCATTCGCACCATCGTAGCTCTGGCTCTGGGTGTGCTCGTTAAGTAGCATATATGTAGACCTAAATAATACATATAAAAGTCCATATATAATAGCCCATACATCAATACATGAAGTATATATCTAGCGTAAATGCTATATAATCTGGCAGTAGGTAGGCCTACATTATCCCACTCCTCCGCATATGGTGCCCCATGTCTCCCCATCCCTAGGAGACATGGTACACTTAGCAGACATGTTTTAAATGATCCATATCAATTAAACTATGTGTTTGATAGCTACTATATTAAGTCAGAATGAGGAGTAAAGCTCGAGTTATACAGTAAACCAAACAGAATAACAAAAGGTACTAATTTGACCGAGTAATAAATAAAATATGGTTCAAAGAAAGTCCCACCCTCCTCCTTCTCCCCTACTCGAACCTGGTACAGTAATTCTTCCAGCCGGCAAAAGCTCGACTACATAAGTAATGGACAGAAAGGACTACATTGCTGAAGCTGAACGTCAACAACAGCTGCCCTCGGTAGCACAGTCAGCTAAGGCACCGCTTCAGAAACTGATGACACTGTTGGGCATGGGTTCGAGTCTCGCATAAGGCATATGTTTTCGTAAACGTCCTTTCACTTATATCACCTGCTCATTCGTACCCCCGTATAACCTAGCTGTTGGTGGGGTTGTTAAGCAAACAATAATCATCATCATATGAAACTTACACATTTGCTGTCAATTTCACTGACATTTCACTATTCTAATTTCACATTCAATATCAAGATTGATTGAAGTGAATGATTCACTTTCCATTTGTACGTCAGCACACTGGTGATGCACTAGTACACATTTAATTGTAATAGTCTAGGCCTAGATACATTTTTGTACAGCTACACGGAAATTTGTGGGCCTGAAAATAACTAAAAATAAATAAGTCAGGGATGGCAAACACAATAAAATATTTGCAATGAATTTTTAAAATTACAAAACATTTCCATAATTTTCACAAAACTTGAATTTATACATTTTTTTAAATTCAAGCATCACTAACAGGGACGCATAATTTCTAGTTATATCATTGGCGAAGGCCTGACCAAGGCTGAGCAAGTATGGTGCCTTGGGCAAATCCCACTCTGCTAGAATAGTTATAATCCCATAAATGATAATCTCTTTAATCTCTTAAAACTTGAAATAATACTTATTACTTTTGAATTTTCTGCAAGTCAATACTGTCTAGACCTATTTCAATACTTCTATGGCCCATTTGCACAAATTAGTGATCATGTTATAACTGTGAAGGCCCTAATATAATTATTGCTGATGAAAAAAACATCATTGGATTCGACTTGACTCTCTTAATCAGTAATGTTTTTGAAAGTTCTTAGACTATTCAAAAATATTTAATGAATCATGAAAGTTTCATTCAAATCAAGCATCACGATTACAGTAACACTACATCAAGATCAACATATATTTGTTACCTATATTATATTTCTCAAAACCCAGATAACCAATTAGATTGGGCTAGGGGTGCTTCCACCACTTTTTCTAGGGCAGTCTTCTTATCAGTCGGTTCCTGCCAGGTCCGGCTTCTTCTTCCTCTTTTTCACTGCTACCATCCTCTGCTTCTTCTTTTCTTCCTATTAGTTCCCTTCACCATTCTCTATCTTCCCACCATCTCTCATCTACCACTTCCTCCCATTTTTCTCCTCGGTTGACTACCGCACACCTTACTCCCTCCTGCCACTTCTCTCTTGGTCTTCCTACTCTTCTCTTAGCTCCATTGTTTTCTGGTATCTCAAACATTGCTCTCGGTATTCTCTCCTTTTCCATTCGTCGCATATGCCGGTACCACCTAAGTCTCTCCCTCTCCATTTAAATAATAACTTTTCCACTCTCACTTCGTTCCTTATATTTCTACTTCTCTTCTTCTCCAACTTTGACACTCCTGCTACGCTCCTCACAAACTTCATTTCTGCAGCCCCCATTTTTCTTTCTTCTCTCCAATTCATAGACCATACAACTGTTCCATATGTTAAAATAGGTACCGGTAAGTAGTAACCATTATAAATGAAGATCTTCCCACTCCTCAAAAAATCTGGGTTCCAAATCAGCTTCCTCACCTTTTGAAAAATCCCGTCAGCCTTTGCTATTCTCCTATTTAATTCTGGTTCTAATTTGGCTGTATTACTTGCTACACTTCTCAAGTATGAGAACTCTTCCAGTTCTTGACCTTGAAGCTGTACTTTTTCTTGGATCTTTCTTTTCTCTTTGCTCATCACCATTGTTATGCTCTTTTCTGCGCCAATTCTCATCCCAAACTCCTCAGTCATGTTTTCCATCTTTCTACTAAAACTTGCACCTCTTCTCTACCTTCTCCCCACACCGATATATCGTCAGCGTAAATCATTGTCTTTGACCTATATTGGGATTCAAAGTGTAAATGAACGTTCATTGTCAATACGAAGTATGGTTGCTGAGAATCAATAAAAACTAAACATGATGAGAACTGAACTAGCCGCCCGAGTGGCTCGGTCAACTATCGCTAGCGGTAGAAACCGAAGTCACCATTGGGCGTGAGTTCGAGTCCTGCACAAGGCATTGGTTTTTGTTAACATCCTTTCACGTTTCATCACTTCATCGCTCAATTATCACCCCCTCATCATACCCTCGTATAACCTAGCTGTTGATGGGGTCGTTGACCAGCATAAAAAAAGAAGATGGCGAACTGATTGGTTGCTAGTTGTTCACAAATACACGATGGAACTGACTACTTGTTACTAGAATGCCTGTCTAATGAACAATATGGTATCAACCTTGGCAATCAGCATTTGTCTCCTACACACCAAGTTGAAGTATGCGAGACCACAAGCGGCCGATGATGTGGACAATGGGGATTACTGCAGTTAAATACAACAAATGATATGATAGAGCAAAGCTATGAACCGATGGAATATTATTGGTGGCGGACTGCATGGCAATTTTCACGCACATAATAACAGACGTAATTTCATCATTTTAAATATGCATTTAAATTCTAAAATCAATTTTATTTATTACTAAATTACAGTCTGTTCATCTTGTCTGTGTAGATTTAATAAAGAAATATAAGCCCATGTCAAATTTGATGCTGCCATACCCCAATATTTCAACAAATTCGTTGTATCAAGAGTAGTAGAATTTAGGCCTAGTACAAAGCTTTTGGGGCTTGAAATTCACAGACGTTAGTTGGTAACCAATGAGGGAACGGCCGAGAGAACCGCGTGTCGACTTGTGTGAACAATGCGGCATGCAGCACATTCGTAGGTTAAACGACTGTATATCTCGCCACACCGTGCGCTCTCTTTGCCCACAAACTGTGATTCCAGCCCCCTGCCATGTCACAAGTTGCAGGCACGTATCTTGCCTGTATCTTGCTCGTAGATTCTAGAGTGCATTTGAAGCCGCGGCCTTTCGACAAATAATAATATCGTTATTTTATTGCAATTTGTTGGTCTTGGATTAGTATCTTCTCGACAATGATTGGTAGGAGAATCCATTTTACGAAATTGACTGACTGTTTTTATTTCAAGTTGAATTGATTAAAAAATAGCATAAATACAACAAAACAGAGGGAGTGTTGCCATTCTGCAGTACTTACACATAATTAGTTATTAATAAAATATGAAACAAACAATCATTAGTATAATCTTACTGTACTATTCCTTCTTTTAAATGAATGTTTATCATTTAATTGATTTTAATTACATTTTACTATTCGTACCATCAATTAGTGGTGTACCTAATGTGTCTGCCTGCAGTGGAGATACTTCAGGTACGCCCCAGGGCTACTCAAACGCAATCGTGCACAACCTGGGCTGGAACTCGACTTGTCGTGCTCAAATGTCTAGCAATGTTTTCCTACCGGAACTGAACGAGTGACCACCGCAACACAGCTTGCTAATGCCATTTCTTTGTGCTGATGGATGACTAGCTTTTCATCGTGGAATCTTTCAAACATATATTTTGTTATTGAAATAAGTGACACCTTTATTCATCCTTCTTTAAGGGACCAGACAAAATAAGTCATCCGTGCAGGAAAATTTAAGGTTGTTTGTATGCAAGTAGGGTGGGAAAAATGAATGATAGAAGCATGAAAATGATGAATCCACAAACAATATTTCGAGGAAAACGCTACATGTTTCCCTAACATTGGAGGATGAACTGGAAAATTAATGCTAGTACTATTTTCAATTCTGGTCAAAATAGAATGTGAAACTACTTTCACCAATCTAATTACGAACATTTCATTCACCTTTCACTTGAAAAATAAGTCAAGCAGTTCCATAACTTGTGACCCTAAGTTTCTGTATTATATTTTTGAACTCGAAGGTGTGTAGATGTGTAGGTTATATCCAAGTATCAATAAATACTTGAACGCAACAACGCGTTTACCTAGTGTTGAAAAATAGCTGGAAATATGTGCACCGATACTATTTTCCCACTGGTCGAAATGAGAAGGTACAAACTGTACTAAAACGCAATAGTCGTGAAAATCAATTGTCCTAAAACTCGATCGCCCGAAAAATCAACTGTACTAAATACCAAATGACGAAACTTTACTTCTTGAGCGACATGTACAGGAATAAAAGTGAGGGGTTTGGCAACTTTTGAAATGAACAATACCCACATAACCTTAACCATCAGTAAAAACTGAAAATCTTTGATGGGAGGTAACAATTTATGAAGGGGTGAAGCCAAACCTCCCATGTTGATTTTTCTACAGTTTCCTGAAGAAGTTGAATTTTAGGTCATTTGGTTCTTAGCACAGTCAGTAGGTTTTGCAGCAAATTTCAGAACACTCAAGTTGTATTACAGTTGATCCATCCCTGTCAACAGAGATAGAACATTATACTTTTTTCACTAGGCCTATTCAGAATTCTTAATCTGTATCCCACCTTTACCATAACCGTTCCTTTACTGAAAAATATCACCAATTCCAAAATAAGGTTTTTCCAAAAGTCATTATGTATTACATTTTTCCAACGTGAAATTAATATTAAAATTATTGCTTGAGTGCTTGAGCTGGAATGTTACATTGAAACATCGAGACGATGGCAGAACTAAAAATCAATTCAGGTAGAATTGATCCAGATGAACTAAATTTTGTATATGTTTATTTTAAACGCTTTTCCGAATTATGCGAAAACTCTGCTGTAGAGTAGATCAATGTTGTGTCAATATTCAGTCATGGGCGTCTGCAGGAAGAAATTTAAGGGGGGGGCAAAATATCGCAAATTCGAAAATGCACAAGTCCCAATGGGAGTAGAAGGGGATTTTTTGAAATTCCATCGTTTTATGGTGTTTTTGGAGGTTTTGTGACTATTTAATTAGCTTTTGATTCTTATAGAGAAAGAAGACAGATAATGTTGAATTGGTTGAATTCTATGCAAGTAGTTGATCCTATTCATCTTTTTAAATATTTCATCATACAAAATAGCCAAAATGAGTTATTAGAATCTGATTGCTCTGTATGATACCCAATATTAAAATTTCCAGGAAATAAGAATAGCCCAATCCATATTTGTCAGTCGGCGAAGGCATAGCCTTGCCTACCACCCCAGTCACATCAGACTCATGACCACCCGCGTAACAAGGCATGTTAAAATATGTCACCGGTTTCGAAAAACATCATTATTTAAAAACACAATTTTAATTTTTCAAATGAATTTCTGCCTGTTCCTAGGGCGGGGCAACCGCACCCCCTTGCTGCCGTCACCCATGTATTCAGTAGAAATTGAAAATTATCGGGAGTGATTTTTTTCCGAAAATTTTACAAATGTGATTTTTTTTACTTGAAGAGTGGTACTGGTACCCTAAAAAGTGGTAACGTATTGTGACCAAATCCTATACAAATTTGAATTGTATGAGTCTTTGTGTCCACAAGAAATTCCAGGTTCATCAAGCAATCCTTCCGACCTGTGGAGTGCATTTTCTCGCGATTTCTTTCAAAAATATTCATTTTTTTTTCTCAAGTGGTTAATCTATAACTCCTAGAAACTGTACAGTTTTAAGTTGGATAAGTATGCTTGTTCACAAAAAATAGTATATTGATCGAACAATCTGTCCGATCTCTGGAACGTACAAAAAAACACACAGAAAGATGCATCTTGGACCAAAGGGAAGTCTTCGCTTACCCTCATCCAACTAAGGATTACTTCATCCAACTGGTGAGTGTTATCATTTTGAAGTGTATGCCCAATGTAATTGGTTATCTGCGTTTGAGATATATATATATATATATATATATATATATATATATATATATATATATATATATATATATATATCTTACCACTGATCTCGATACGTGTGCTTGACAGAGTTGTCTTTGGCCGCCTTTATAGACACAATTGCCATGGATGCAAGAGCAGTAAAGAGAATCTGGCTATAGAGAAACTATATACGTGATATCACAACCGTGTAAATCATGATGCGCATTCCTATACCTAGATAAGCCCAGACTAACTTGAACCCGTAGTAAACCTGATTTTAGCAAGGTTAATTTATGTATAAAAGTATATCGTATTTATAAATATCTCTCAAACCTGATGGAATCATACAGAAATGCACCCCGGAGGCTCAAAAACTATAGCCACGATCAGCGCTGGTGTGCGGCTGCCGTCGTGGCTCATTCAGCCAAGGCAGCGCTTTGAATAATGAATACTAGTTGGGCACGTGTTTGAATCCCTCATTGTCATAAGTCACTGAATTTGTAAATGTCTGTTTCCCTTTCACCGCTTCATCATTTCATTATCAACCGCTAATTCGTACTTCCGTACAACCTAGCTGCTACTGGGGTCGTTCAGCATGTGTGATTAAAAAAAAATCTGCAGGCGAGCCGGCAACGTTCAATAAACGTGACTCGTGGCAAGATTGTCGTGGTTATCATTACCTAAGGATAGTGAGGTTATCGCTTCTTAGAGGCGATGTTCCAGATCACTGTAGTTTTTCTTCGTCGTTGCAGTCTTGATCGAAATAATTGTCTAATATTCAATTTCAAGGGGTCGACCATGATCGTGCCAATACAGTGATGTCTCTTGCATTGTACTCAAGAGTTTTACACAAATAGCATGTTATTTGAGTTGATAGTAAGCGTACATTATGCTGCAGAAAGATCAAATACAGTATGCATAATACTTGGAATAACTATTGTTGGTAGATTTTTCAAAAATGTTCCATTCAAAGAAGGTTGCTAATATCTCACAATCCATCAAGATTGCTAAAGTAGTATATTATTAAACTTATTACTCTGATTTTTCATGCATGCACACATACTTGTTGATAATTATTTTTTATTGCTTGTTGATAATTCAACAATAATAAGGCAGTCATCTTACAGGATTGCCCATTTTAATTCAATATATCGATACAACATCAAGTGAAGCTGGTTCTCGATCTTTAGAATTATCAATATGGAGCAAAAAATGTCAGCCTATCGATTGAAATATCACATGATTTTGTTTCTATGTTTGTTACACATGGATACTGGAGAAAAATATCAAATCAATTGACATAGAGATATTTATAGTTTTATTCTCATCCCTATAGGCTTATAAATAGATCTCTGACCTGCACTTCCGTTGACCATAGCGTGTGGTTATGTAATGAAAGGTTGCCTTGTAATATTGTTCATCTTTACATGTGTTATGTAACCAATCAATCTAAGACAAGAGATAAGTGGAGTGAACTGTGAAATGACTTTGGATCTGATGTCGGACTGCTGCAACTGGGCTAGCTAGGCCATTGATTTGGAACATACAGAATCAATGACTAGGCTTAGGTGTTGACAGAGCTGTACATCTACTCGCTAAAATGGGAATCATTGTGAATTAAGACTTGAATATTTTTTATTTCAAGACAATGACCTGGCAAAAGAATCGGGATTAGGCCTACATAATACAGTATATTCCCACCAATACATAACCATACTACTTTCTCATTGTTATAACTTACACTCTGCTATTTTTATTTAAATAGCAAGCATTTTCCTCTGTCGTTGAACACCTTCAGAATAACAAATGACATGAACAGAAGTTGAAACGAACATTTCATTCTCGATTCATGGATAGAAATAAGTGAACACATTAAATGCAAATATACACTTTTTATTTTGCATGAATTACACATGTAGGGTTGCAATCACTACGTCAGAAGTACAGAAATTCGGTATTCATTTAGAAAGTCCAATTATTTTGAGGCAATAGCTTTCAAATTTAGCATCCAATATGACCCTCAAGGAAATACTTCATAATCATCATCCTCGTCTCCGTCGTCTGAGGGCGTTCCATGGTGAGTGGCAGTGGCATTCTGCAGACTGCTCAACGGTTGACGGTTTGCAGCTACAGTGTGTTGCGAGATTGTGTTCTCCGGAGGGTTGTTCACTTGATCTGGTATTTCAATTCCCAACTCTTCTAGTGCATCTGTCAACGTATCTATTATGGGACGGCCCACTACAGCGGGCGAAGAAGCGTTTCCCTGGTTCATGGCATGACCACTGTAGGGACGATGCTGACGACGATGGCGAATGCTAGTCGAGATGCACTGAGGTGGACCATTGGAGCACGATGGTTGATTAGGATCCAACATATTGCGGGTGTCGGCTACTGCAAGTCGATCGAATTCCATTACACTTGCTATTAGCAAATCCAATTCATTTGACGAAAACGGCACGCGATCGTAGTTACCTGCAATGTTGTCCACCGGTAGAGGAATATTGAAGATTTCTAATCCTTCAATTGAATCTAGTAATATATCAAATTCTTGTCCCGTTGTGAACTCTTGGTCAGTTTCCTGCGGTTCATTCCCGAACACCGAACTGGCTGGTGACAACTTGACATCCGGATTCATCGTGCAGACATCTTGTTGCTCGTCTTCGGCCTCGGATTTGTTCGTGTTCTGTTCGGTCTCTGACTGGCCCGTGTTTTCTCCTGCCCCGGGCTTTTCTGAGGTCTCTTCTACCTCGGACCTGTCAGTGGTCTCTTTGCCCTGTAGAATCTCGTCGGCAGTGTCCTCTGGGTCTTGCGGGATTTGGTTATCAGACATGATAGCTGACTTATCCTAAGGTAAAATGAGAATTGTTATTAATCATTCCTTGAAGTATTGAAAGTATTCCTGGAAAACTGAATCGTGTTTGTAATTGAAGTAATCCCTTATAGATAAACTAGACCTAGGCCCTAAGCAAAAACCACAGAATAGGCCTAGGCCCTAATATGGCTTAGGCACTATGCTTACCTGTAATTGGTATGCCAATACTTCTGTGCGCAAAATATACTCTATTCTTTAACGTTTATTTTATGAATTGAAGTGTTGGAGCGATTGAGTATCTGGGGCTAGAAAACAACGCGCTCACTAGTCACTTTCCAAAATGTTCATTTGAATCCTTGTTTCGTCATTTTTGACTGGCCAATGCGTGAGGCTGAATCAAATGGAAACAAATAGTCCCGTCTGATATAAATTATACAATATTTGAATGCATCTTCATGTTCATGAATTTTAGGAATTATTAGCCAGGAATATTGCACTAGCTTTTAAACATGTCATCTTGTTGATTCTTGACCGCATTAATTACTTGCATTATCTTCTGCGCGGAAGAATCAAATGCTAGAAGCTGTGAATGTCCGGTCAGATGACGGGTCGCTGGCCACACAACGGATTCATTCGGGAGGGTTCGGCTCTGTGATTGTTCAGATATTATGCGTGCGGCATGCTTCCTGCCTGCCACGCTACGATTTTTGTTACTTTTTAAATACGAGGCTTTTTAAATAGAAGAGCTTTTGGCCAAGGGTTGAGCCTAGGCTATAGGTCGGAAAGATTTTTTTTCTAAACCGATATTGTTTAGGAACAGTAGATGTTAGTAGATCAATTCTAGTTATTAGACCTAGGCCTATATTTTCAAGTTAACCTTTTTATAGATAGACCTATCATCATCTATATGGGACAATATAAACTCGTTTTCTTCTGGCCATATTTTCTATGATGTGTTAGCTCATGCATAGGGTCTATATTTCCTGTTTAACCTTTTACAATACTTGTTGTTGTTTTGCCACCCATCATTCCATTATTGATATTGTACAAAATTCACACTTGAGATATGTAGATAATCCATTTCATAAGTCATAGGCCTAATTGACTTAATGATGAGAAGGTAGCCTACATAGTGGATCAATAATCATCCCCTGAATGCATCCTTTTTTAACCTTCTATTATTTTTTTGTTGTTTGTTTGCCACCCGATTTTCCATTTTTTGATTTTGTATTAGAAATTTACGTTTTAGATATGGTGATAATTCATAATTCATTTCATAAGTCATAATTTACTTGATGGGAAGGTATCGTAAATAGAAGGTCTGATGATATAGGCCCAATAATTATCCCTGAGTGCAGTGCCGGACTGGGCCACGGGGCAGTGCCCGGTGGGCCGCTGGCGGAATGAATATCAAAATGGGCCCACGAGTCACCCATGAATATGTTTTGCTACGTTCATACTGTTGTTTCACTTCAACGTTCCACTTCCATCCGAAATTTACCCAAATGATAATATCCAGTGGAACAACTCCAGTATTAATAAAACTCGCCCCAGCCGAGCATTTTTATAATTTTCAGAATAAGGCCTACATTAGTCATTTTGAATGGGATATTTTTGTATTCTCAAATAATATCGAGATTCATTTCATTTCATAGTTAGTGAATATAACCTTGTTAAATCAGGTCCCACTGAAACAAATTGAGATACAAACATTCAAGATGCTCACCACATTAGAATTGGGATTTTTATGATATTGTTGTTTGATGAAATCGAATTGTAAAATACATGCATTCGATTGTAATTAGCTTGTAGTTGGAATGTAGCAACTTTGAAAAAATAACACAAACTTCAACTTGTATCCAGGATGACTATTGCAATTACATCAATAAGCATAGGCCTATGTGTGCACGTCCACCAAACGTAAAGAAATATGCCTTTAAATTTCGTAAAAATAACAACAATTTCAATCCAGTGAACGACTTGAAGAGGATGTGCATGAGCGAACACATAATAGAAAATAGGACCACAAATCACAAGTTTTGGGGCTAAGAAGATGAAACTCATAATAATACAGGAAATTTGATGATTTAGATTAAACAACTGACTAGTAACTTTCAGATTGCATTTTCTCGATTTTATGCTGAGAAGAAACAATCTTTTCACGTGGAGGGGTCAACAACTCCTGAAATCCGGTGTACACTTGCCGTGAAATCCCATAATCATCCCCTTGAAATCCGTATGAAATCCCCTGAAATCAGATGTACATCAAGAGTTGTAAACCCCTCGGTTTGCGTAACTATTTGAACAGAACAACCACAACACCCCCGGGCATGCACCGGCATTATAGCATGTGTGGATGGTTAAAGATAATTGATATTGAACATTTTATGTGTAAGGTGATGCTCTTTCATATCGTATGTCGTAAGATTGCTTTGACGAAACCAATAATCATTGACGTTGACGAGATGCTCGCGTATTAGGTTAGTTCCAATCTAGTGTTGCCAGGAAAATATTCTGGCAGAATGATCACAACTTCTAATATTCGACTCTTCCGCGTCAGTATAATGACAGGTTATTGATACTTTGAGTAATTAACATGACGCGGGAATTAAAAGTTGCTGAAATATACAGCGCAAACAATTCTCAAAGATATTAACATGATGCATTCAAATAATGTCTGGCATAATATTCATTCAATAAGGGACTATTTGTTTTCATTAGATACAGCCGCGCTCATTGGATGCTCAGGAACGACGGAATAAAATTGAATTCGAACCACCATTTTGTGTACTGTTCGTGGTCTGTACGAACTTCCGAGATATTGGCATTTAATTTTAATATGCTATATTTTCCTGTAGCAAAAAGTTAGAAAATTCCACCAAGTGATCGTGACAGTACAGGCTATATTTTGCCCAGAAAAGCATATTTAAATTACAATAGTAGGGATCGCATGTAGCTTGCTGTTCGATTCACTTATTTGCCTAGGCCTAGGCCTACCAATTCAAGGTAAGCACTATAGGCCGTCTTTCACAGCTTTTTGCTGGCCCTGTGTATGTAGGCCTATGCGAGATACTAAAGTACTGAAGATAGACAGAGTTTACAGGGGGATCTAAATATACTATTCGACAGATTAACTGAGATGGGATTAGAATTAAACTATGCAAAAAGTGAGATGGTAGCTATTGGAGTGTTGAGGAGGTCAAATAGAGGAAGTGAACTATAAAATAGGAAATGAGGAAATATACGAAAAACAATTCGTAAAATATCTAGGACTTACAATCGATAGTAAATTAGAATGGGATTAGAACCGGGATAAAATTGAATCAATACAGCGAAGGGCAGCGAAATATGTCTCACACGGAAGCAAATTTACGATTAGAAGTGAAATCAGAGATATAAATGACCTCAAAGTGAAAGAGCTAACAGAGGAACTAAAAAAAGGGGGAATTAAAAGTAAAGGATGTAAGAAAGCACTGGTTGACAAGCTGAGAGAAATCCAACAGGACAGGAATGTAAATAATATAGAAATTAAGATATACAAATATAGAAGTGTAACAAAGTTGATACAGGACTTGAAATGGGACAGCTTGCAGAAGAGAAGGCAATTGGCCAGATTAACATGCATGTATAAAGCATGCTCAGGGAAAACTGAACGGAAAGAAATAGGTACTCGACTTGAAAAGGCTAAGAACATTGGAAGAAAACATTTCGGCAAAAAAAACATCAAAATTCATTAGTAGAAAAAGGAATTGTCGAATGGAATAGAGTATAGAGCCTCATGTATTTAGAAATATAAATAACTTTATAGAGCTGGGATAAAGAGACTGTGCAATATGAATTAAGACTAGATGTAATGAAATAAAACATGCGTATCTATAGTCGTAATCAATAAGCTTAGACCCTTGAGGAATTAACAAATACTCAGTCACTGTAATTTTAAGCATACAAATGTAATTACTAAACTGTTTTAATAAATTATTATTGTTATAATTTTGAGTTGAAAACGCAATTTATAGTTTTCCAGAAATACTTTCAATACTTCAAAGAAAATAAATGTTCTCATTTTTCCGTAGAACAAGTCAATTACATCGTGCCTGATACCTGATTCCCGTGCAGCACAGGACACTGCCAATTAGATTCAAACCAATACTATGGACAAGTCCAAGGCAGACGAGGCGTCCGAGTCAGACGAGACCACTGGGACGTCCGAGTCAGACGAGGCAGATGAGACTAATGACAACCACGAGGCTAAAAAGACTACGGATAAGCCCGATGCCACAAACAGACCGGATTCTGAAGACGAGCAGCCAATGATGGAGGTTGGTTCCATGATCGTGATTGCCAACATTTCTCCACCCAATTCTGTGTTTGGGGATTTGCCACAAGAAGCTCAGCAGCAGCTGATGGATGTGCATAATCTAGACTTATTATTAGGATTAGTGCAAGAACTGGGCTTGGACGACAATCCCGTGTTCATAGACGACATTGATGGCAACCTTGATGATGGAGAGCATTTCGTGTATAATCCAGGTGATTTGCAGATCGTTACTTTCCCTCACACGACGACAAGTCCCGTCAACTGGCAAGACCTAAACCAACCATCATGCTCGCGTGCTCCTCAACAACACCGTCCGTACCGTGGCTATAACTTGACCATGTATGACCCGTCTCTGCCTGTCCTAGTTGACCGCCCTACGGTAGATCGACTTACCGATGCCCTCCATGAAATAGGTCATGAAATGCCTGATCACGTGTATGACCCACCAGAGAGGGTTGCCCGGTACACGAATCTGAAGCATATTGTAGAAGCAGCACTCCATGCGATGAGTTGTCCGTACAGTCATATCAGTCATCCAGAGTGCTCTATTCCGATACCCGAGGGATTATTGGATTGGTCAAACATGGACGTTAATTTTCGGAGTGCTTCTGGCAATGAGGTGCGCTTGATAAATGGATTTCATCCAGCAGACTATGCATTTGATGACAAAGCCGATTATTCATTCGATTCCGACGACGGAGCTGATTAGGATGCACCGACAGCACCCCAAAATGACTGAAGATACATCTCCAACCCTAACAATTTATCATGTTTGCTTGAAGTTCATTGTGGCCATGGTCACATCTGTCATTCTTTGACACGATTTTTAACCTTGTTCTTCTCCTGAAAAATTTGATTTCACATTGACCACCAAATCTCTATACTTTTGTCATAGTGATCATAACCGTGTTCATTTAATGTGTTGAACATAAAATCTATAGTGCTACATCCACATGTTTTGTTCGTTTATTTCTATACACAAATCGAGAATGTAATGTTCTTTGTCACTTCTTTTTATATTATTTATTCCGAAGGTGTACAACGTAACGACAAAATATCTCACGGTTTTTCAACGTCTTCAGCAGAGTGTAAGTTGTAACAATGAGAAAGTAGGCCTATGTATTGGTGAGAATGAAAAATATGTAATTCTGATTCTTTTGCCATTTTATTTTCTTGATATAGCTTAGATTGGGCCTATAGATGTATTAATTGTGTCTTATTTGATGATTATTCTAGTTTTAGCAGTTCTACATCAGATCCAAGTTTCTTGCTTGATTCACTCGGCTAATCTTATGTCTTGAAATGGTTAATTACAAACACATGTAAAGGTGTAGTCCTTTGCAGAGCCGTTTTTAGGGTTCCAAAATTGGGGCACAGGTTGACTTGTATCGAATGAAAGCTTGCGATGGGACCATTTAAAAAGAGATATACCGCCGATAGATGTAGCTTTCTATGTCAAAATCAAGATCAGTTCATTTTTATTTTTTTCAATTCATTCAATAAACTAAATTGCATGTAAATTTGTCAAGTTAGTTGGAAACGTGCTTCATAATTTTATGGTGTTCCAAAAAATTATTGATTTGTTAGGCCCTATATCTTTACCTCGAATTAGGTCAATTATTCAAATTTATGCATTAACTGTCATGTTCTGCATTTTTCATCGTTTAATCAGTGATAGGGCCTACAGTATTTGAATGTAATTTAATAATCATATTAAGGGTGTGTGTGTGTGTGGATGATGATGTTGGAGGGCCTACATGTCATATTAAAATGTATTCAAGTTCGAAGGTCAATGGGTGAGGTCAATTGACTGTTTTGTAATATCACCTAATTATGCTTGTGGGTTCGACATGGACATGGAAAAGCAATGGGAACTACGATTGAGATTATTATTGTTAACTTGACAAATCCACCAACAGCTAGGTTATTTGTGGGTACGAGTGAGCAGGTAATAATGAAATAAACTATGGAGTGATGAGAAGTGAAAGTACAATTACAAGAACTCATGTCCAATGTTGACCATAGTTTCTAGAGGCCCCAGTTGACTGAGCCATGGAGGGTGGCCATGGGAGCGAGTTGATACCAAACCATGAAAAAACATGGGAACGTTAGAAAACATTGATTTATCATTATAGAACATCATCGAAATACTTATGTATGCCTATAGTATATATTAGACTGAGCGAGACACGTCAAATAACACGTGCAATAGTGACACCATGATAGCTTGCATGACCGGCTGGGCATTACCACGTGACACTGAGAGAGATGGGGAGACTACTGTAGGCCTATGTTTATTACATGGCAAACATGCACAACACTGTTTTATTTTGATTCTCAGAAGATACTGAGTACAATAACGTGGGTGTAAGCCTAAGTCACATGAAAAGACGCATAAATATAATATATTTATGCGTCTATATTTATGCTGATTATCATGAAGTACATTTCTCAGCAGAATTGCCACATCAGTTGAAGCAATCAATTAGTAAAGTCATTTATTTGGTAGGACTCGGAGCTCTGCCCTTAGGGTAACGTCTAACTGAATATTCCAGTCAGACTGCTGGCACCAAAGCACAAGACTTGCGTTCGCACCCCGCGCCTTCAAGCATCTCGGCCTCGACTATACGCACTCTACATGTTTTAAGCTCTATGGCTCCTACTATTTTTTTTTGTCCTGCAAGGAATAATGATTCGATTTGATTCTTCTTTAGTACTGATTTGTATTTGTCATGTTTTTTGTATAGAAAAACATTCACGATATGTATAAACCAAATCAAGTATAGAATGAAAGTAAACAAACGTGTCAGTGCCATAAAAATACATTTAGGCAGATATTGTATGATAATTTATATAATGAATATAATATGTTGATTAATTGAAAAACTCATTAATACTTTGAAAACAGTGCCACGTGATGTATTTTTGGAATGCACCGTTGATTTCTTTCTCCCAGAGCTTGATGTCGGTGAGTAGGTCATTGAAGTATTGATCGAGTAGGTCTTCTGCCCGATTGGACAATCCCCCTCGCAGGAGATGTCAATCTGCAGTACTCGTGCGAAAGTTTTGTCGATCCCTGGGGTTGTGGTTATGGTGGCTTCTGTCCTTAACAAGTTCCAGATGGTTCTTGATGGATACGCAGATGGCTTTTATATATAAGCAAGGGAGAGGAAGTATGCTCAGCTGCGCAAAGCCTGGAATGAAATCTGGGAAAAATGGATATCGAACTTATGTTTATAATTTCGGCCAAAAATGAATTTTCAATAATATGCTCCAATTACAATTGTAACTCTGCAACTTGCCTTTGCAGTTAGAAAGATCCAATTTGTCAACTTTTGATTAAAACAGCATATTTTAGATACATTTTGGGAAGTATTTGTGATTCTTTCAAGATTGGGAAGTGATGATGTCCGCCACTACCAGTGCGACTCCTTGCTGGCGGCGGCGGACTGATGTTTCAATGAACTTAACTCGAACATCATAATAGTCGAGCTCTACACGCCTTATCAATATACTAGCTCATAATTTAACAGCATCTTCATTATCTGTTATTCTTCCTCTTTGATACAAATATTTTAAAAATACATTTGTGCAATATTTTCCTTGTTGATTCAACAGCTGTAACAATATGTCTATATTTTCAAATATATGTTTCATTCCCTTCTCGTTGACAGTACGTTATAGTGAGTGCGTGATAGTCAATTTTATTTTAGCCCTTCTTGTAGAATAGAGTGTGAAGATAGTTGAACAAATATACAAATATTACGTTTGCGTTAATTACAATAATCATGCAATTTATTGTACATGGGACTCACCGCTGATCGGCAAGCTCATTCTTGCTCAAGCCGTATGGAGTCGGTGAATTAGGAAACACTTCACGTACCCCTCTCCCCTTACCCTAAATCGTTGACCTACCCCATACAGCTCGAAATAGAATGATCCAGCGGCGATACATACAGTACCTGTTTTAGGAGTCAGTCGTCTTTCTTGTGAGATAGTAGGTCGGAAGCAAAACTTGGACTTCTATGTGGCAGATATACCACCAGCTATTTTAGGGTTAGAGGCGTGCGAAAACATGGGTCTAGTACAGCAACTACATTAAGTTAATAAGCCGATAACATACCCTGTCAAAACAGCCGTACGGCTTGTTTACGAGTAGGATGATGATTTCACGTAATTTAATAAAGAATATGTTATTGAACTAAAGTAGGATGCTACCTCAGTGATGGTCGCAGCACGTGTAATACCTATTTAACTTATAAAGAAAGTAAAGACGAGTTGAATTGAATGTTAAGGCACAAGGTTATTTGTAAAAGAAGAGGGTCCTATGGATTGGGTACATCCCATACTAATCGTGAATAAACTCGGTGATGACATTGGAATTTGTTTAGATCCCAGAGGATCAAACAAGTTCGTGAAATATCAGCAATAATGCTACATCTGAGGCTATATTTTCTGAATCAGAAGGTACTACATATTTTACAGTATTGGATGCAGCATCTGCTTTTTGGCAGATTTCCCTAACAGAGCAAAGTTCTAAACTCTGTACCGGTACTGTACATTTGCAACGCCAAACGGAAGATTCCGATTTCTTTGTTCACTTTTTGGTATATCCAGCGCACCGAAATACTTCAAATGGAAATCAACTATTTGATTGAAGGTATTCCTGCGTATCTTTTAGATGGATGACATGCTAATTCAAGGCTTATTAGAGCATGATGAAACCGTATTAGCCTGAGGGCGCAAACTGAATTTCAAAATCACTAAAAATGAATGTTAATTATTATTTACTTCATATTCATAACTGGAAGTGGGCTTCAGCCATACTGTAGCACGTAAGGCGTTCTGCCATGGGAGGTAGTAGGCCTACACATCCAGCAACCATTGGTTGATTCTGGTTGACAAGGGTAACTGAAATTACCCACCGACTCACCATTATAAACCGTTCTGTTACACAGTTATTTTATTGTAACCATTTGTCATTTCACATTATATTTAACACTTCAACTCAACGAAGTGTGTATGAATAACCTTGACCTCACATCCATCCTAGACCCACAGCTAGATCATTATCAAAAGGATCCCTTCCTAATGTCGAGACTATAGTTATGTGGATGTGTTTTACATAAGTTTCAATTAGCTATCCATACTATAAAATAACTAGGGCATCAAGTGAGTCCTCAAGGAATAGCAATTCAGCAGCAACCATGAAGGTACTGGAAACATAAAGATAATTACAAGGGTTCCTAGGTATGGTTAATTACTTGCTAAAATTCATTCCGAACTTGGCTGATAAGACGCATCATTTGCACCAACTACTACACCAAGATAAGGCGTGGGTGAATGGTTTATAGTACAGAACAGTGTTTCCTGAAACTTGCGACGCTGATCAGTAGGCTTCCCTCTCGGCATTCATTGATGGAACGAAACCTACAGTACTGTCCGTAGATGCTAGCCCATACGGTCTCCATTTAATGATTACCGTAGTACTTGTTTACCATTGTTGAATAAACGACTTATTATGAAAATGGATAATATTGTTTTATAATACTAATTAGTGATGCCTTCGGGTAACAAATTAGGAACCGGGTACCCGCCGAAATTACCAGGGTAATTGAAAAAAAAAACGTAGGCCTATTTACGTCATCCCCTGTCTAGTTCCGTGGTTCTGACGTTTCATAATCTTCTCAGTTCTCGGTAAAGAATAGTATTTGGCATGGCAACTAGAGAGCGGTTGACAGGAGAGGGATTCAGTACACTGCACGTGTGACCACAGATAACGGTAGGTGGTGCGACTAGATTTAACGAGCGCATTATGACAAGTTGAGGGAGGTCTGGGAAGGTATAGGTGAAAAAACTTATGTAGAATGCGAAGTTGAATTTCTCTCGGTAGCTTGAGTGATTTATAAAAGTTATTTTCTATGTTATAGGTACTGGTTAGCACAATTACCCGGAACCTAGACGGGTACCCGGGTAACAGAATATTACCCGTACCCGACCTGGGTACCCGAAGGCATCACTAATACTAATATAACTTATAAAACTATATCTAACTATAAAACTAGGTAACAGTTTTACTACATTCTTACAGCCGAGAGGGAGATTACTCCCGTTAATGTTGTATTGTTTATTGCGCAGGCATTCTAGGAACAAGTAGTTGGTTCCATCGAGTATTTCTGAGTAACTAGCAGCCATCCAGTCCAATTCTCATGTTATATTTTCATTGATTCCCAGCTACCCATTGCCAATTAACGTTCAATTGTATTTTGAATTTATTATGCCCAATATTTCAGATAAGATTAATATTGGCTGATTTATAGCCAATCACAATCCAGCATGCTTTTGGAGCTTTCTAGTGGTCGGCAGGTGGACTAGAGTGTGTGTGGGGAAGGAGATAGAACGCAATAAAAATAAAAGTAGACGATAATCAGTTCTATTTCAACTTTGCATAACATCGTGTAGTAGACCTACACTGAAACCTTCATATATTGTGTTTTAAGGGATCATGAAAAATAAACACCCTGATCCAAGTAGTCAGTTCCCATGCGGGAAAATTCAACATTGATTATAATATGCGAGTATGATAGGAAAAATAATTTACCATGCATCGCGGTTTCACTGTATGTCTTGTCGTATTTGTCGCGGCCCAGGTGAACGACGCGTCGACTGGCGCCGCCGCGTCAGTGCTCTCCCCCGGCGAGCAGCTGTCGCGCCGCTGCGTTACCCTGCTGAAGACGGCGCTGAAGCCCGACGTCTGGCCCGAGACCTGCGACATCAAGCTGGTCGTCCTCGAGAAGGTGTTGCAGAACGTCGAGGCAACGTCGCCCAACTATGGCAACATCTGCACGGCACTCGAGCTGATCACATTCCTGCTGGGCGTGCTCAGAAAGGACCAGTTGTTGTCGTCGATATCGCCGCTGCAGAAGGGTATCGCCATGTGTGCTGCAACTGCCAACAGCAAGGTAAGTCTGGCCAGCCGTCGAAACGCCCCGTTGTTAAGCTTTGTGGTTTACATGAGATAAATAAATCTGTTCTAATAATCTTATTGATCAACATTGTACTGTTACTCGGTTTTGATTTTTAAAAACTTGCTTGCAAAAAGTCTTGATCCTCGGACCCTGCACGTAAACAAGGCTTGACCAATCACTCGATCGTTTTGCCGTATTGAAATAGACTTGAATTTTCTCATCAGGTATGATCTCCATATTGAAGTGTCACGCACATATTCAGTCGTAACTAGAATGGTTCTAATGAATAGTAATAAATACATGGTTCAAATACAACATTTTGAAAAAATACCATTGAACATTTTTGAAATCTGAAAATAGATAGGCCAACAATAACGTTGAATTATTGCTCTTTTAACCGATCTGGTTTCATCGATAATACCAACTTGATTGAAAACCTCTGTAATGATTTGAGGTAATGTTACCATATGATGCACAATAGTCGATAGGGCTAGCAAATAACGGCCTTCAAAATATAGGCCCCTAATCAAAATCTTCCAAAATACTGAATCATAGGAGAAAAATATTCATACATGAATTACGATAAAAATCAAGTTTCTCCGAATTCCCTCCTTTCTCTGCCTCGAGAGAATTCTCGGGGAATTATTGCCTTCTCGTTGGATGTGACTGATAGCAGGTTTGTGCATTGCAGGTTATTCGTCTTGTGCACACGCTGCTGACGAAGCTGATGAGCATCTTCCCAACGGAAGTGGCCAACCCAGGCGTCAGCTCGAAACATGCCGAGCTGGAAATACTCTACAGCACCATCGGCAAGGTGAGATTGAGACGCTAGCCCAACATCAGACCGGCCTCGACCAGTAACAATTAGTTACTACGCAAATGCTGCAGAAACAATTTATTATAATTATTATTATAATTCATCATAGAAGTTATTGCCTTATTTGGTGTATAAAGTAGAACAATTACATTTTTTTCTAGTCCTTTTTAACGTTGAACATTTTAATTGGTATAATACCAAGTTGATATGTCAGCTGTTTATGTTGTTATTTGTTTTGCATATCGATTAGTTTACTAATTGGCATCTACAAAGTTTTTTGTCAAGAACCAATAAAGGTCATTTGTATACATCCTAAGATAAGCAGGGGTATTGTACAAAATTAGAATAAGCATTGAAAAAATCCTCAAAATGACTGGTCTGATTTAAACAAAGATGTGTATTGATCATTGTAACTAGTGTACAAAATGAACCAAAAAATGTGTACGCTTGTCAGGTTGTACGGTTTAATTGATCAGCAGGAACTATTGGTGGGCACAAAGACTTATCAAGCTTGTAATAAATAACATTAGAATTCTGAGGCAGTATCAGTCTGACTTTTTGGAGGGAAAATCCCATAAGAATAACCCAACCTGAAATGATGGCAAAACAATTTCTCTAAAATGCTGATATCTTTTGCTGTGTTTAAACCCTAGAATTATACACATTATTACAATTTTTTGCGAGTCAGACCAGTATTTTGAAGAAACAAATAAACCCATTTAAGAATTCTAGGCACAAGCTCTTCCTGCGTGATATAGGGCCTACCAGGACATATAGGATGCAAAACCAAGATAGCTGCTGTAAATGCTTTCGCTGCTTTTGACTTTGAAAAGTAAATAAAGATCTAAGAAGGGAGTCGAGTTAAGCAGATGAGGTAATAATGGAATTTTGGTCAGCCACGGTGCCAAAGCCAGGACCAACAGCAAAGTGAACTATTCCATGCCGTAATAACAGGAAAGGAGCGACTTATTGGTGAAAAGGAAACGAGGCTGTTAGACCTAGAACTATTGGAGAGAAAAATTGACTTTCTGTACAACCCTGTCCACAGTAAAATGGTCTTCTCATTCTGATCATTCTGATGAACTTATTTTCCAGATGATCACCGATGGTCTGAACGTTTACGAGAAGAACTCGAGCGCGAATCCGTCGAGCCTTTTCAGTACGCTGATGATGCTGAAGGCTGCCTGTATCAACAATCAGTGCTACATCGACCGGCTGATCACCTCGTTCATAAGGATCCTGCAACGGATGACCCGCGAGCACCTCACTCACCAACCTACCACCTCACCAGCAAACAACTCGGGTATAGTAAACTCTCGCTACTTCAAACTCGGTGTTTTCTCTTCTCAAAATAATATCTCTTATCCAATTTATAAATCACCTGTTTTTACCTCATTTTTAATTAGTAGGCCCTATAGCCCTAATGTATTTTAAATCTTGCCTGTGTTTTTATATAATTTGTAACTAGTGTGACCTTCATAGTACAGTCAGCCAAGGCATAGTTTCAGAAATTAATGTCTTTGTTGCACGTGGATTGGAGTCCCTCAAAAGGCATGGGTTTTTTGTGAACATCCTTTTGCTTGTCTTATCAATTCATACTTTGAACACCTGAACATTCGTACCTTCATACAACCTAGCTGTTGGTGGGGTCGTTGTGCGGACAATGGTTAATTAGTATTATTTTAAATTGGTATAGAGTTGTTTATTACTATGAAAATTATAGTATTTTCAAATCATTTTATGTGTTATGATTTTATGTACGGCCTTTTACAGCGGCGCTAGTGTTTTAATCCAGTTGTCATTTAGATTTCTTTTGTATTTTTATTTGCAGTGAAACCTCTATCTGTCATTTCTCAAGGGACCAGGAAAAATTATATATGCAAGAAAATGTAACATTGGCTATATGAGAGTTGTGGTGGGAAAAATGAACGATAAAAGTAGGAAAATTATGGACGTGGGAACAATCCATCGAGGTTTTACTGTAGTTAATAAGTACATAGTAGTTGCACGTCATACTGTTGCTACTTTTTTTTAAGTTTCAAAATAGTTGTTTACGCGCATCGAAACTTCTGTAATCATTATTTCGATGTAGAAAGTTATGTTTGGATCTCGTTTTATTTGCAGCTGTGGCCAACGAGTTGCTGATTTTGTGCATGGATTTGGTGAAGAACCGAGTGGTCGTCATGGGCGCGGAAATGAGGAAAGTCTTCATAGGAACGGTCATCGTCGGTCTCATCGAGAAGTCACCCGATAGCAAGGTGTTGAAAGCCATCACGAAGGTACGACGATCACTGTTGGCATTTGTAATGTTGGCTATCTGGTATGAACCATCATAGCTGTGTGGTAGTGTAGTTACGACTGTGTGTGACTAGAATTGGCATAATAAATCAAATACAGGTCCTGCAATCTCCTTCCTCTGATGCATCTGCTTGGTTATAATGTAATTTGTATTTTTATTAGGGTTGTCAGTTGACAATTTCTACTTCTCGGAAACTCTTCACCTGTATAAACTTTTCTATAATGAAGCTCCTCAACAGATTCGAAGTCCTTCATTGATTCTCTACCCCACGGAAAGTCTGTCCCATGGAAACTCTTCTGATTTTATGTGTTCAAAAACAAATAACCAAACTGTTCAACTTGGAAATTTGTCGGCAATAAAACTCTTCTCATCAGAAACTCTTTCCCTAATACGACTCTATTATGTAGTAAATCCACGAATAAAACTTATGCACTGAAACTCTGCCCCACAGAAAATCATTGTTTATAGATGAAAGTCTTTTATACTGTATTATGATATAGAAACATCTAATGTCACTATATAAATGTAGGTGTGTAGCGGGTGATGTTTACGTTTCATGCTGGTAACTGGAAATGCAATATTCTAGTGAATTTTGACTCTTTCAAACCTCACTAATAGGAAATAAAGATTGTAAATATAAATGGAATGGAATGAAAAACCAACTGGAATCCTGTGCTAACAGAATATGGCTGCCGTAAAGCCAGCTTTCATGTGTTGTTTATCATTGGTAGTGAACTGTTGACTGTATCAATGTGTTCTTGTTCAAGATGGTGGAAGACTGGATGAAGATCAAAGGCCCGGTTGCCGTCAATCAATCGCCGACATTGAGAGAAAAGTCGATCCTCCTCGTTAAAATGATGCAGTACATTGAAAAGCGGTTCCCCGATGATTTAGAACTAAACGCTCAGTTCTTGGACATCATCAACTTTGTGTACCGGTACGTAAACCCTCGTTTATTCCAATTTCAAAGAACCACAAAATTGAAATTGAAATTGAAAATTCAAAACATTTGGTAGAAAAGAAGTTGTTGGTTTGATTAGTTTGTATTGTAAGCGGTATAGCTGAAAGATGCTCTGTTCTCAACGCTGCGTCATGCAGCCTTCTTCTTTTCCATTACCGTTGTATAATACTGTATTAACATTGTCAGAGAATTCGATCAAATTAATATTTGTCCACCTGTGTGGTGTAGTTGGCTAACTCACTGTCGCCGCTTGTCTAATGACGTGTTTCTCTTGCCAGGGACGAAACGTTGAAGAACTCGGAGCTGATCACAAAGCTGGAACCCGCCTTCCTTGCTGGCCTCCGATGTGTCCAGCCTGCGATCCGAGCCAAGTTCTTCGAGATCTTCGACTCGTCGATGAAGCGGAAGCTGCACGAGCGGCTGTTGTACATCTGTTGCTCACAGAACTGGGAAGGAATGGGACATCATTACTGGATCAAACAGTGTATTGAGCTGTTGGTAATGACCGTCTGTCCAAGTAAGCAAGCAAGTCAACATATTGTGCCTAATGGAAACCAGGTTCTTTTTCCCAAAAACTGCAAAAATGAAAGAATATGTTCTTAGCTCAATTTTGTGCTTTTTACTCGAGAAAGATGAAGGCAGATAGCAAATTGAATGGAGCTATAGGGGCCACTTTGTTATGAAATATTCACCAGAATGGTGGCTGAATCGTTTGAGCCAGAAGCCTCAATTTAAAAATACTATTTTGTTAGCCTGAGCATAGGGTACTGTGACTGCCTTGAGAGTTTTTAAAATAAGATGAATATGTTTGTTGGTTTTCATCAAGTTTGATACTCTTTTGTAGAAACGGTGATTCGACTTTCTGATGAAAGCATTCTGCTACCGGGCACTCCAAGTATCATGAAGATGAGCGATCCCAAAGAAGTCGAGAACTTCTTCAACGCCACGAACAAGGAAGACGATTTCTTTGACGTGCCAAGTCCCGAGAAAGACGTAAGTAACCTCGCCGGAGTTGGCCTGCGGGCCGCCAGTTGGGAAGCTGCTCAACAGTAATGCAAATAAGCAGAAGGTGGTGTAGTAAAATGACACGAAAATTCCATTCTATAGCTGCACTTTTATAACCACTTAACCCGGATTTATCACCCTCTGTATTCAGTTTAAAATCGTCATCATTTGGGTTATTTACACGATATGTCCTTGGATAATATCAATTTTTTCCATTCTGTTGTTACAATAATGGCTTCAGGATTATTAACGTGAAATCAGGAAACACGTTCAACAATGTGCGTACAACTTACTGGCCAACCGCGTAGTGGATAGGATAAGATTTTATTCTAGAATTTCTGCATATAATTTCTGCATTTTTTCACGTATTCTATACGTTAAATTTACTAGAGGACCATATGTGACTAGACTAAACTGAAAGAAATGCAAAGAAAGTTCAAGAATTCTTGGAAATGTTGTACGAATAGATATAAGGAAATTAATAGGAGCATCTTACCACCATGCATCACGCATATCTGCAAGAATTCTGAATATACGTATCACATGGGACCTATAGGACACACATGATTTAAATTTGTCCGGTCCATGGTTCCAGGAGCTGTTGGATATGGAGAGTGGCGATTCCAAGGACGAAGCCGACAAGAATCCCACTCGAGCTGCGTTGAAAGTATTGATTCTGCGTCAGTCGAAAGCTCTGGACCAGCTGCGTGACATCAAGGCGTCTCAGTTCCTACAAGCAGCGGCTCAACTCTGTCACCTCGACGAGTCGTTGGCCGAACACACGTGGCTGGATATCTTCCCCAAGATGTGGTCTATATTCACTGAGAAGCAGCAACAGGTACACAACATTAACCTACAACCAATCTCTAGAACGTAACAAATAAACGAGGAACTGTGCGGAAATCATATTCACAGATCTAGATGAGGATTAATTACCGAGGCTGATTTTATACATTCTGTTTTTTTTAATACTTTGAAGTTCTATTAGCATCTAGAGTAATAATGAATTACAAGATTTTTATCAAAGTTAGGTACACTTTATTATTATTATTGTATCATCTTCATGGTACTAGGAAAACGCGTTATGTGTTTCCGCGTTGATGGATGAGCTAATAAGAATGACATTGAATTTCTTTCAAAAAGTTATATCAAGTTGATGTGTTGACGGCATTCAAGTTAAAAATCAATCTTTCCATTTGGTTGGTTTATTTCGTAGACTATTCTCATGAAGGAAATATTAGATGCAATTTGATATTATATGTAATATTAGACTACTATATGAGACGTGATGACAGCTGTATACATATACACACCTTGAGACCATCCTTTTATATTCATTACTCATTCTCAAAAATTTCTTCGATAATAAAGAAGGCCTTGTTTCAATCGTTCTCCACTAATTGGTGACACTTGTTGCTTGGATTTAATTGGTTTTCTTAATAGCTTTAAAACATGTGTAAAAATGACATTGAATAATTTTTTATATCTAAACGACTGATTGGATTTCAGTAAAAGTTTGAAATAATCTGTATCATCATTATATTGAGATTTGGCGAAAATATGAATTTTTTCGAAAGACATTTTCTGTACGAAAATTCTTCTCTTGCTTTTTTTGTCATTATATAATTTTTTATATCAAAACGACTGATTGGATTTCAGTGAAAGTTTGGAATAATGTGTATCATTATCATATTGAAATCTGGTGAAAATTTGAATTTTTTCGAAGGACATTTTTTTCACGAAAATTCTTCTCTGGCTTATTCTTATGGGTAAATTGGAAAATGGAAAATTAGTTTTCTCAGAATTTGTACAATCGATTGCGTATAAAAACTAATGAGATTCAATCCAGATGATGACACATGGGCATGCCAAGTTCCAATCGAATTTGAATTTTTGTCTGACCTGTAGAGCGCAAAAAAAAAAAAAAAAATGTACATTTTTTTCGGGTCAAGTGAAATTGAGTCTTCGCTTCGCTCATCCAATTATTGTATTAATGCACTTATTGAATTTAATAGCTTAGCCTTATGTCTTTGATTTTTCAACATACGGCAATGATAATATGGCACATTCAGGGTTAAAATTTGATGATTCTCATTCTTATGAAACATATGCCTATGACTATGATTCATTTGGTCCATCTCCCTTTTTCTCACCATAATAATAATAATTATAAAAATAGTAATTATAATTATAATGATTCGTCTCTTCTGATCATGCACATGATATGAGTATGAACAACAATTATACCAAAGCAATAACAACCGTAAATTAAATTACCTACATGAAAATATACACATCCAATTCGCATTACAATGATAAATACCAGTAATACAACAATTACAATTTGAAAGTTCACAATTTTCCTCATTATGATTGAAGTACTGGTCAATTGAATAATATTATGTTACTAGTATTAGATATATTATCGACCGTATATATCTAGTGATGAGTTGATGATCTACTCTCACCGGCTGGATGTGTTGTGCAAGTGAAGAGCTGTGTATGGCTGTTGCAGGCGCTGAGTACAGAGATCCTGCCGTTCATCTCGAGCGGTAGCCACCTGGTGCAGAAGGATTGCTATCCCAGCGCACTCAGCACATTCATCGAAGGCATGTCCAGGTGTAACCCACCAATTCCAATTAAACCGTAAGTGAACGATACCGCCATTCAATCTGAAACTAGTGTTACGGATAAGATAGCGTACTGGTGGTACAAAACTATAGGACTAATTCTTGTTTGCTATGAGAGGGAGACAGGGGATTGGGTAGTAGGATGTGCACACTTGTCACGTAGAAATGGATTGTGCTTCGACTTGAAACAGATGAGAGTGATATCAGATGATGATATTCATAGGGCCTAATAATAGAACGTTATTATGAGCTTATTACTCTAAATAAAGGAACATCAATAATAATAATAATAGTAATAATAAAAATATACAAGTCTTCATACTCTTTCAAGCTGAACATTCACATTTGATGGTTACCACTCTTCTGACTTACCATACTTATAAGTAACGTAACTAACATGAATTGTGTTGAAAGAGAAAGACCGCAGCTAGCGATGATGATGAGTCGAGCAACTCATTGAGGTAGGCCAGCTAAGAGAACACACGTAGATGTGTGTGTAAACAAACACGTCTACGTGTGTATGTGTATATATATATATATATATATATATATATATATATAAATATGTTAAGACTGTGCAAGACTCGAACTCGATCGAAAATAATTTTTCCCAGATTGAAATTACGAGTCTCGAACTATTACGAGTCTCGAACTATTTCGAGCAAGCGAGCAAGATTGTAAGGATAAACTTGTTATCTTTTCATCATTCAACAGTTCGGTATTAGAAATACCGTTTCTGAAACTTGTGAAAAAGTTTTTATTTTTCAAATGTCTATTTACCGTATTTACACGCATATAAGACGCACTTTTTTTCCATTTTCAAGTCATCAAAAAGTCACATGCGTCTTATAAAAGTAAGTGACCAAAAAAACTGTCACATTTTGCGATATATTTACACCCGCTCGCTGAAAACTGTTTCTCTCTGATGATAAAACATCGCAAAAACAGTTCCCGTGAAACACTGCCGGTCGTCCAGTGTTAAAGCATAGGGCGAACCCACAATCGTCGTCAGATTGTATGCACGGATGGTCGTCTATATTAAAGCATATGGCAGACCCCCAATGGTCAATTGTCGGCATATAATACTGTCGTAAATGTGTCAACAAAAGATAACAAACATACTCATAAAATATCCTTATGCCTTTTTCCTCCATTAGAGGTCAGGAGGTCAGACTCTGGATCATGTTACACTGAATACCAAGACAAACACTTTGACACATCTGTTTATCATCAATCAACAATACTTGCCTTGAAGTGTGCTATGTGGGTGATAACTGAGTCTATAGGGCGCTACTCTTTCAACACTATAGGATGGATAAAAATGAATCTAAACTTGGAAGATATATTATCAATATTGTTTATTGTCAAATAGAGTGGCTCTGGTATACAGTGAAGGGATGGAACCTTCTTTTATGGTTACAAGGTATCCTGAATCATGATTATGACACCAAATATTGGGAATATGATACTGCGTCTTATATGAGTAAACAAAAAGGTTTCCAAAAATGAAACCTGAAAAGTAGGGGTGCGTCTTATAAGCCGGTGCGTCTTATATGCGTGTAAATACGGTAATTTTGATTATAAACTTGCTGATTGATTACCACGCGCAAACAGTATATATCTTCGCAAACAGTTGACTTGAAAATAGGAACTTTTACCTTGAAACAAGAGCATAAAATACATTGCTGTTTGAAAAGTATCACTCTGCAGATATCTCTGCTATAGGTATTGTTACAGGGAATTTGCAGTACTGTTCTAGTGTTGAGGTAAGAAACTTTTATGTAGAACAGTAGTGAACTAGTGAACTGGTACTTATACCAGCAAACGAGGGTTATGTAGTGTTTGAAAACCTAGTTGTGTCATTTGTTGTTTTCGTCTAGGACCTTGATGAAGTACTTGGGCAAGACGCATAACTTGTGGCATCGAATGACCTTGAGCCTAGAGGAATTGGCCTTCGAGCACGGCAGCAGCCAGCTCAAGTCGAGTCGAGAAATCGCCGACTGCTACGACTTCGAACCCGTCGTATCACCTCAACAAGTGAGTACAGCTTTTCATCTAATACATATTATTTCACCATCTTTTGGGTTTATACCTTTTAATATGTGAATTTTTTGCAAATAAATACTTTGGCTACAAAATCATAGTGAGTAATTGCATACCAAATTGAGTTTTGCACTCTTCTTTACCATGTCATTGTAAATTTCTAATGATTAAATTGCCATTTCAACTTCAACCGTCAATCAGTTAGCCAATGTGACCTGTTTGTTCCTTCGAAGTAAGTCACTAGTCAGAAATGAGTGAGGAAAGTAGAGCCTCATTCGAAGTTTCTTGACGACATTTTTTTTCATGAAACGAAATCATTAGCAAATCGTTAAATCATCTATTTAATCTACTTGAGCATTTGTGATAAGCATATGTTTGGACTGTGAAAGCAACAGAACACTTTTGTTCAAGTTATAATTATTTCAGACTTATACTAATTAGATATTTCAAGTGCCTAGTTCTCAGCCTGGTATTATGTCATTCATCACAAATTGATTACCTTAAATTGAAAGTGTCTTTATTTTTCATTTGTATTATAATTTTGGGGTTTGAAAACTCCTTTTATTTTGTTATGCTATCATTCATTTAAATATGATATCATTCATTTTCATAATTTCAAATGATTGATTTTTATTCTGTCTTGATGCAATCTTAAACTGTAAGACAGAATCTCGTTAAGATGTATGGATATGGACATTATTATACCAATTGTAATTTGGGATAGGCAGGGAGCTGTTAACTTTGCAATTTGTATTTTCTAGACCCAACGTTGAGCTATATCTAATAACATGAATTATTATGGTATTGGTTAGATATTAATTCTAAACAATTAAGCAATTTGTCAGTGCTTTTGATTTGCGATGGAATTGAATTTTATGATTTACCCATTTTTTTTATCATGCTCATAACCGTACTTCTTTGTCGTTTCACCTAGGAGATCCTGGACACTCTCTCGTCCATGTACTCGCTGTTGAGCGAAGAAGACATGTGGAGCGGACTGATGCAGAAACACGCACGCTACCGCGAGACCAACATCGCCATCGCGTTCGAGCAGCAGGGCTTCTTCGAGCAGGCTCAGGCAGCTTATGAGGCGGTCGAGACCAAGGCCATGACCGAGTTCGGTCATAAGGCATCACCGTCATTCAACTTCGAGGAGTTCAGACTGTGGGGTGATCATTGGGCCAAGTAAGGACTCTCGACTAGTGATAGCGTGCATGCCGTACAAAACTCTTGTTTGTGTCAAAAGAGGACGTAGGACACAAAGGAAACAGTTATCTTCGTAATAAGAAAACGTAGAGGATAACCGGGGTTCGATTCCCGCCATGGTCGACTATCCTGACAGCCTTTTTTCGTGGTTTCCCTTGATCGGTGAAGTAAATGATAGTTCCTGTCCCACTGTAAAATAGTTTTCTTGCAGATACTTATCACAATATATAACGATACCTAATCAATCATCTTCGTAATTATAATCGAGTAATTTTATAGGATTGTATTTGTGTCAGTAAGTAGAGCTGTGCGAGCAGGCCTTTTATTAGTTTGAGCGAGCATAGAGGTTTTTGCTTGAATTTCGAGCAAATTTCGAGCGAGCACACACTTTAAAAATAGGTGTTCGAGCAGTTTTTTTTCGAGCGAGTTCGAGCGAGCAAGTAAATTTGCTTGAATTTTAAGTGAAGATTCAGGCAATAAAATAGGCCTACATTATTTTTGCTTGTGCGCAAAACTTTCATCAAGAATACGGTAGATTAATTTTTTCAAACAAATGTTTTGCAAGCAATGTAGACCTATATGTGCATACCTAAGTAAGTTGAGGAATAAAGCAAGGTAAGTAACACATTGGCTTAATAAACAATCAAACTTTACTTAACTTCTATGTACAGTGTACATTGGCTGATTCTATTATTATACAATTTATAAAATACATCAGTATCACAATTCACATTTCAACTTTGAGATTAGGTAAATTATCTAGTTGAACATTAGTATTAACTAATAAATCATTAAGACCCACCTATGTAAGATTAGCTAGTTTGCATTACATTTTCAGTTTTATTAATTACAATTATTAATTTATTATACAAACATTTTGAGTTGCACGAGATCGAATAGGAACTATATGTTATGAAGATGTACTGTACTTCTGAAAATTAGTTTTCGCCGATTGGTGGGGTAGAAGTGGGATCAGAAATTCGTAATTTATCACGGCCGATACGCTCGTTCACGAGCGATCAGAGCGCAAAAAAATGTTTGAGATTTATTTTCTCAGGTTGGTAGTATACAATACGTCATAACTCTAGGCGGGATCAACATGGCAACCTAACCTAAAAAGTTGAAACATCGCGATTTGTCAATTTCAGTGATTTTATTCTCGAAAAACGTTCGAGACCCGAAATTTCGAGCAAATCTCTCAGCCTATTCGAGTCGAGTTCGAGCACAATCTCTGCTCGAACTCGACTCGAAATTTCGAGTCTCGCACAGGCCTATCAGTAAGTGTTCCATGCGATGTATCTCATGCTCGTATTACGTTTGTTTGGGAGTTTTTTGAGTGAGGTTGTCGTTTTGTGGTCAGGTGCAGCAAAGAGCTGAACCAGTGGGAGTCACTGCTGGAGTATGGCAAGTCGAAGGGCGTGAACAACCCGTACTATGTGCTCGACAGCGCCTGGCGCATCCCCAACTGGCCGCTCATGAAGGAGGCGCTTGCCCAAGTAGAGCAGAACTGCCCCAAGGAGTACCTGTGGAAGGTAAATGCTGAACACTTGTTTTTTTATTCATTTTTGTATCATCCTTGGCATTCTCTCCATCACTATATAAAGAGGATTGGTGACAAAACGCTCCCAAGTCATACTCCACTTCTTACATTAAACTGCTGTATTACCTGAAATAAAAACATATCATGAATATTTTCTATTTGATTCTGTCGAATTATTTTCTTCTTTTTAAAAAATCAATGAACGTTGAAGCAAGCAATGAGATCGGCCCTCTGTAGCTCAGTCAACTGAGGCACCACTTTAGAAACTGGAGTCTTTGTTGGGCGTGGGTTCGATTTACACATAATGTATGGGTTTAGGTCAACATCCTTTCACTTACCATCATTTCATAGTTTCGTTGTATAACCTGCTCGTTCGTACCCTCAAAAACCTAGCTGTTGGTGGAGTCATTAGACAAACAATAACGACTCGATCACGTAATTTGACCTTCTGACTGTTCCAGGTAAACTTGTACCGCGGTTTCCTTGCCATCTGTTTCCCAGAAGAGCAGCACCTGAGCGTCGTGGAGAAGTATGTCGAGCTGGCCAGTGGCATGTGCATGAGGGAGTGGCAGAGGCTACCGCACATCGTCTCGCAAATGCATCTGCCCATACTGCAGGCATCGCAGCTGGTAACTAATATTTGTATTATTATATTATAGAATATCACTAAAATATCAAATCTGAATGGAATCCTACTATTTATGTACACTATTGTGTTTTTGCGGCTAATATCAGTTTCAAAACCAAAATGTGTCTGGGTACCTATCGATAGTTTAAAGCGAATAAAGTGATTCATAAATGTACGTGAATATTCAGATCATGGAGCTGCAAGAGGCTGCGCAGATCCACCAGGGCCTGCTCCACGGCCGCACCAGCTCGCTGCACGACATGAAGGCGATAGTGAAGACGTGGCGGAACCGTCTGCCCGTGATCGCCGACGATCTCAGCCACTGGTGCGACATCTTCACGTGGCGCCAGCACCACTACACGTTCATCGCCAGTCACTACGACGCGCAGCAAGACCAGAGCACCAACCACAGCATGCTCGGCGTTCACGCTTCGGCGCAGGTAATGGACAGTAATACCGACCTCGACCAATAAGGTTTTAGTCTAGTATTATTATTTCTATGATTTTCGGTTGGTGGTGATTTCCTTCAAAGTCCGTGGGAAAAGTTGTGCGACACTTGAGTTGATTGATTCTTGTGGAACCTGTCTTCAATTACTCAATTTTCCTGTCCACTTTTGTGTTTTTTGTGCTCAATCCATTTGTTCTCTCCTACAAGTACCCACCTCATTATTTGTGGTACCACTTGTCTCTCTTACTCTCCTGTCCATTTTTGTGTTGCTTGTGCTCGATTGATTCGTTTTCTCCTACAAGTACCCACCTCGTTTCTGGTTACTCTGTATCGTCTATCATTTATCTTTTATGTTATGCATCACAATTTGATATTCTGACCTCCTGCTTCGCTTCTAATTAATTGTAGCCTAAAGCTAAGGTTCCAATAACGATTTTTTCACGTGCCGTCTGTCAAACATCGGCCGAGTCCTAACATAAACTTGAATATTGGATTAAGAAATATTCTTTTGCGGTCAGCTATCACATGCCTATTCGGAACACCAAGTAACCTAGCTGTCAATGGTGTCGTTGAACAAACAATAAGTTCATCATCATTGTAAGGTTGAACAATTATTATAACGCCATAAAAATGAAGTAATATATGGTGAGGCCTCCTTGATCTTTGGATTAGCTAGAAAATTGGTATTGAAATTCCACGTGAAACAAATTGACAGAGATGATTGTGTTTGAAACTGATTTGTGTTTCCCACCGATCCAGGCTATCATTCACTTTGGCAAGATCGCTCGCAAGCACAATTTGACGAACGTGTGTCTAGACTCCCTGTCTCGTATCTACACGATCCCGTCCGTGCCAATCGTGGATTGCTTCCAGAAGATCCGACAGCAAGTCAAGTGTTACATGCAGATGACGACGCTCAACAACAACGGCAAGGACGATCCCAACGACGTATCGTCCGTCACGGTAAGCCAGTGCGACATTCAACAACTGCAGCAATATCAGCTTATTCAAGAGGGTTTCATTTTCAGTCTCATCTCAATATATAAACTGTATAGATGAATTGGGTGAAAAGGAAATGAAGAACAGCAGCCTACCAAGGCTCATAAGTAAATAGGCCTACTCATGGTGGGGAGCCGTTGAAGAAGCACGGTTATGATTTAGACACACGATATTTTGAGGTTTTGGCTATTGCCTTCGTCACATTAGAGTACGTAGTCTAAATATATAGGAGTGACATTCCTCAGTATACCGTATTTACACGCATATAAGACGCACCGGCTTATAAGACGCACCCCTACTTTTCAGGTTTCATTTTTGGAAACCTTTTTGTTTACTCATATAAGACGCAGTATCATATTCCCAATATTTGGTGTCATAATCATGATTCAGGATACCTTGTAACCATAAAAGAAGGTTCCATCCCTTCACTGTATACCAGAGCCACTCTATTTGACAATAAACAATATTGATAATATATCTTCCAAGTTTAGATTCATTTTTATCCATCCTATAGTGTTGAAAGAGTAGCGTCCTATAGACTCAGTTATCACCCACATAGCACACTTCAAGGCAAGTATTGTTGATTGATGATAAACAGATGTGTCAAAGTGTTTGTCTTGGTATTCAGTGTAACATGATCCAGAGTCTGACCTCCTGACCTCTAATGGAGGAAAAAGGCATAAGGATATTTTATGAGTATGTTTGTTATCGTTTGTTGACACATTTACGACAGTATTATATGCCGACAATTGACAATTGGGGGTCTGCCATATGCTGTAATATAGACGACCATCCGTGCATACAATCTGACGACGATTGTGGGTTCGCCCTATGCTTTAACACTGGTCGACGGGCAGTGTTTCACGGGAACTGTTTTTGCGATGTTTTATCATCAGAGAAAAACAGTTTTCAGCGAGCGGGTGTAAATATATCGCAAAATGTGACAGTTTTTTTGGTCACTTACTTTTATAAGACGCATGTGACTTTTTGATGACTTGAAAATGGAAAAAAAGTGCGTCTTATATGCGTGTAAATACGGTAGATACTGAAGTTGTACCATTTGTCCTGAATTTTCTCATTTTTCGTTCCAATAACGTGCCAATATTTCCAAAAGTAAATACAAGCTAAACAAATGTATAGTCTTGAAATAAGTGAATTGCTAACCTGGTAGAAATGTTTCTGGCCCAATTATTGGCCCTGCCGCTCTGTGTAATTCTTGGATTTTCTACATTTTCACACCCTACATTTACACAGTTGAATGATTGTGCTATGTAACTATTTTCGGCTAAAGACCCAGATCAACTTTTCTATCCAAATTTCGAGTAAGAACATAAATCAAAATTGGCTTGAAATATCAATTTGCATAATGTAGTTCCAAGTTCTTGAGCTTACAAGTCGTTTAAAATACAACACACTTTTGAGCGAGAGTTCTCTACCCTCAGGGTCTGGAGGTGATAGAGTCGACCAACCTGAAGTACTTCACAAAGGAAATGACTGCAGAGTTCTACGCCCTGAAAGGCATCTTACTGGCCCAGGCGGGTCGGACAGACGATGCGTACAAGGCATTCTCGGCAGCGTGCCAGCTCCACGACACGCTGATCAAAGGTTGGGCGCTCTGGGGTGACTTCCTAGAAACGCTCTTCATCAAGGACCCGAAGAACATGAACCACGGCATCTGGGCGATCACGTGTTTCATGCACGCTTGCCGACACCAGAATGAGGCCAAGTCCCGGAAGTATATGGCAAAGGTAAGATAAATACAGCTTGCATAATCACCAACATGCCTTATATTATAAACAATATTGAATACTGTTTAATTTCAATGTTTCCCATCGATTAGATATTTAAGGACTTTGATTTCAAATTGTTTTGTTCAGTATTTGATTAATTCGATATCGTAACGTGATCGATGTCAATTGAAAATATTCCAAGTAAGGACACCAATTGAAGAGGAATTCGGTATTGCGTATGAGAGAATCCTATGACATAGGTCTCTCCCAAACTTGTGCAACCATTGCTTGGCATCTGCCCTAAATAGTTGGCTCCATTAATTTGTCCCACACTATTCTGTTTCCTAACCGTAATTGTAATTTTATTCGATTCGACATTTCCAATATCTACTGAAAATTGAAAGTAACAATATGTTTCAATCAATTTTTGTTAGTGAAATTGTGGTTACATTGGCAATTTTTTTGTCAGTATCAACCCTAATATTTGTGCGATAGAGAGGAGAGGTTGATTTACTGCAAACACTGCTGCCGAAACGGTTGCTACTTAGACACAGTTTATGAATAGATAACATCGGTGTTCCAAAATAATAGGTCCATCAAAGTACTGCGTTTCAAATTCTGCAAAGCTGATATTGTCGACTTGGTAGATGCTGATTATTCATCTTTCATAGTTTTAATATTTGGCCTATTCATCGATTTATGTAACTCATGTGTAGGCGTAATCTTATAAGTAACTTTTCAGAAAATGTTGACTGTACAAATGATCTACATTTTTAAGTCTTCATTGTTGCCATACAAATGAAAATAAATAAATGAATAAATAATGTGTATTTTCTTCTTAGGTTGTTTATCTGCTGACTTACGAAGACGAGCGATGTACACTAACTGAAGCGATTGATAAGTACTCTAATGGCGTACCTCCAGTACAGTGGCTGCCGTGGATTCCCCAGCTGCTGACCTCGCTTGTCAAGATCGAAGGGAAGCTGATACTCAACTTGATCAGTCAGGTAATACATTTGCTCCTGAGTCCCCAGATGTTCAATGTTTGCTGGACAGTCTTCCACTGTTCTGTTATCAATACAGTCTGTTTCAGCGTCATATGGGCTACCTGTTGAATTGTGTAAGCTAATCCAAAAATACTTTCTTCAGCTTCCCTGGCTGTCTTTTCAAAGCAAACAAATCTGCGTCTGTTTTACATCTAGGTAATAGATCGGTGACTCACGAGATGGAGGCAGAGAAGTGAACAACGAGGAAGAGTTTTCGACGATGATGAAATCAGGCCGAATTAATTATTGTCATCTTAGCATTATGCAACGGGTTTGATAGTACTACTCTTGGTGAAACCTTCAAATAAACATGTTTCCAAGTAGCTGACCTGCCTGGCTCAAACAGCCAAGGCACTTTCGAAATCAAGTTGTGCGTGGGTTCGAGTCTTGCATAAGTCGTGAATTGTGTAAACATCTGTCGTGTATCACTCACTCTTTCCTACCCCAAAATAACCTAGCTATAGCCTAGCTGTTGGTGTTGTTATTAGGCAAACAATAAAAAATCGTCAGCTAAAAAGTAATACTGCAACCAAATAGTTGAAAAGAAACGATGGCATGTGTAAAATCTGATTGTGCTAGCCAACCGAGAAGTGATTGCGCATTTTTACTGTATCTGATAATTTACCGCAATGTGATTGGTTAGGTTGGCCGTATGTATCCGCAAGCTGTCTATTTCCCCATCCGGACACTGTATTTGACACTGAAGATTGAGCAGCGAGAGCGCTACAAATCTGCCGAATTGGCAGCCATGAGCAGCAAACAGATGGCCAGCTCCTCTCCAAGGTCGGCACAGGGCTTGGGCGGCACGGTGCAGTCCTCATCCGTTCCTCCACAGTCTTCAGGTACAAGCCGCTCAGTTGTCTGTCGTCAATGTGATCAGTGAACCATTTGCGGTCCCGCATCTTGCCAGCCCTGACATTGAAATAAGTTGGTTCCGGTCCTATGTTGGGGCTGGCCCGACATCCGATTTCGCGACGTTGATCGTGAAAGAAAGCACATTAAAGCCATCTATGAATAAAGTTGTTGCAACTTGATGAACTTTTATCAATTGGGCCAGCAATTCACTGCCTTCTCAACCTTTGACATAATTATAAAAAGGCAGTATCCATGTATCCTTGTAAAATGATATGTCAAACTACCAAAGATGGCTGCCTCCTTTTCATGTTTATGTTTGTTTTAGACAATTCCAACTGTATCTTTACTTTCAGTAAAGGGGAAACAGATTATTTAAGTCCTTCAGAATGTATTGATTGCGGTAATATTTGTGTAAAGTGACGTTGTGTATGATTTTTCTGATGATCAAGGTAGTTAGGCGACCTATATTAAGAAATGTAGTTTCGTACGGCGCGATCAAATAGAACGTGTAGAGTCAGCCAGTGTGAAATTAGTGGGACTGAAAAGGTGATGGTTGTGGTGGTCGGATTGTGAGTGTGACTGCTCTGTTGCAGAGGGTGGCGCAGCAGCGTCGGGATCGTCCGCACCAGGTGGCGTCGAGCCCATTCGAGCCACAGCACCCATGTGGAGATGCTCACGTATCATGCACATGCAACGAGAGATCCACCCGACCGTGCTCTCGTCGCTGGAAGGGATTGTCGATCAGGTGAATATACCAAACAGGAGTCATTGAATTTCTGTCCTGTTGCACCTAACCACTGCTTGAAGACAACGTCAATTCATTACTCTTATGCGTGGTGCGTGGAACCTTTTAGGGATTATAGGTATCAACAGTTGGACTACTTTTATTGGAGAAAAGGGGGGGGGGGGGGGGGGTACAAACCAATGAATAATAACAGTACTCAAAACAATTCCAAATTAGCAATGAGATTTCATTTCAAGTTAAATACAGTGAAATGTCTTTTCATCATTTTTTATTGGACCAGAAAAAACATCCACGTAGGAAAAATTTAACTCTGGTTATTTGGGACTCTTGTCCTTTAGGAACTCATCTCCCAATCTCTCATCTAATCCTCCCTTGAACCTAGCACAAACTTGAACGGCAAGGGGACAGACCGAGAACGTTGTCAGCTAAGCGACTGGGTTTTATCGAAGTCGAAGAGGACGTGGGTTTGAGTCTAGTCTAAGGCTCCTAGTTCTTGTAAACATAATTCATCTACCACTGGCTCATCACAAAATAACCTGGGTGTTGGAAGAGTTTTTTTTTGGAGCAAACAATAATTATCTTCTTGAATAGGCATTCCAAAAAAAATGTGCTACAAATCAATGGCCAAGGCAGTTTCTGAAGAACTATATATAGGTCTCTGATCATTTTGTGAGATAAAATTATGTCAAAGTATGACAAGAATTTGCCTGAAATGAAGAGATTAACCTTTCTGTTGTTTGTGCAGATGGTGTGGTTCCGAGAAAACTGGTACGAAGAAGTGTCACGGCAGCTGCGCCTTGGCCTCGGCAAGTGCCTGGCGATCGCGTTCGAGAACCGCGGTGCCGTCACGGACGCCGTCATCACACCGCACACGTTGAACTTTATCAAAAAGCTGGTTTCCACTTTTGGTATTGGAATAGGTTAGGCACAAGAAGTTTCCAATTGTCTTTTGCGTTGTTGGGTGGTGGCAGGCAGTACTGTTCGGATCGTTGACGTCACCTTTGTCAACTGATGTAAACTTAGTGAACTTACAAATCATCAACGACTGACGACATCAATTATCGTAGCAATCCAAGTGATGAACCGAAGTAGCACTACTTTCCTTATAACTTTTTCGCTGTATAATATTTCAATGTTCTAAAACGATGGAGACACGGATCTTATTTATATAGGATTAAACCATATGCATTGTGACTATTCAGCTTGAATCCTATAACTTTAGGAGATACAGTGAAAAAACTTCTTCAGCTGCAAGTGTAACTATCAGACTAGAGGTTGATGGTGAAATTGGTGTGTGTTTCTACTTTCTAGCAAGTTAAAATGTTGATAGACCTACCTGGTCTCTATTCAAAAGTTGAACCAAATTAGAGGTAACTGAGATTGTTAGCTTAATGTACTCTTGTCCGCAGTAAGAGAGACCGGCAATCGTGTACGCTCCCTCCTGTGTGAATCTAGCTAGTTCTAGCTGCTTGCGTGCATCTTTCTTTCATATTGACAACCGGTACATTGAAATATTGTTGATTGTAATATATAGCAAGAAGGCTATTGTGTCCATGCTCAATTACCTCTTTAGCCTAAATTATTATACATAACATGAAAACAAAATTAGCCTCAAGTATTTTTGTCTTGACAACAAATCGATCTTAGTCTGAAACATTCAGATGTGGGTACCGTTGTAGTATTTATTTGTATTGTTTCACAAACTGTTTTTTATCAACGTTTTTATTTCTCGTGAAAATCAAGTGGGTAGTAATCGAAATGACTGTCAATATTATTGGTAGCTGTGTGCTAGCCTTGCAATGTTGTCGGGAGATACCATGTTATATACAGCTCACCATTAGGTTGGTACTTGCAATCATGTTGTGTAGCATTGTGACAATTGGAAGCTTAATTGTTTTCATTCGGATTCACGTAGAACACATCGTTGTCATTACCTTGGATATTTCACCTTCAGTAGTAGATTTCAGGTATATAGTAAACCCTCATTCATTCAAACTCTGTTAAAACCAAGTAGAGAAATGACCCCAGGCACTAGCCTAGCGATCTTTATTTTAATCATCCAAACTTAACAGACAACCAATCATTCAGTAATGTGCCTGGAGATAAGCCTCACTGAGTGGTGTTGAATGGGGACAGGTGACTGAAAAGCTAGTATTTATGTTATCACACCTGTAGATGAATATTGTGAGACCGTAAATTATTTATTTGTCGTAAGAACTTTGATACTGTTACCTGTCAATTTATTGCATAATGAATATTTAAATAGTTCTGATTCTGTTGATGAATGGTTTTGTGTAGTTATATATTTTCTCTTCTCTGATTTGTGATTTCCTGACATCACACTTTAATGACATCACTCATGGCCAGCAAAGAATGCAGAGTATGAGGGAAAGAGGAAGGAAAAATAGGTACACGAGAGCCTCCCTTCACCAGAAAATTATTGAAACTTTTGGGTTCTTTGGAATTCGAATCAACAAGGGTTTACTATGGACTTTTGATTGAATCCATATTTTTTTAATAGAAATAGTTCATTTCATTCCCATTTCTTTGTAACTGCTGAGGACATTATATGGTTGCGATCACATAAAGTGGTTGATCAAGCTACATTAAAATCACCCTACTGACTACAATTAAAACCACCTGAAGAAAATATACTGATATTGTTCCCGCTAAAACCAGAAGACAATATGCGAACGCACTTCTTGCATAGCTTGTGAAAATATTAGCTGTTATAATCATTTCATGTGACCGCAAGGGATACTTGGAAGAAGAAATGGTAACGCATCACAGTTTGCGATAAAACGACAATAACTTGAGTTACATCTTGATTTTATGTCCAATGTTGCAGTAAGAATTTTATCGGTGTTATTTAAAGTAGTAAAACATTTTGTTGAATCGTTATTGCAAAATTATTAAATAAGTGGGTGTATTCAAATCCGTGGTGTTTGCCTTTATTTTCATCAATGAAATTATGTCAAAATGATTTCTGTAATTGGCCAACGGTTCCCCGTAACGTTCTAGACTTAACCACTTGCTAAACAATACTTTTAATTGTAAACAAATAAATTAATAGAATGTGTGTTTTTCATTGACGTTACAACTGCGAATCATAATTTTTGAATTTTAATACAATTTATGTTGCGATACAATTTAAAATTGGTTGCCGAGTTACTCCACAAAAATTATTCCCATTTTTCTACCCAACTTGTTCAAAGCTGTGTAGTATCTTTACTGGTTGAATTTTTTCAGAGAACATCTCTAGCTCCGTTTCGGCGACCTACAGCTCTGCAGCGTCGGAAAGTCTGGCGTCGCGGGCAAAAGCCACTGTTCAAGATCCAGTGTTCCAAAGAATGAAGATTCAATTCACCACCGACTTTGACTTCTCATCGCCCGGTTCGATGCGACTGCAGAATTTGATCGCTAAACTCAGGAAATGGATTACGCTTCTGGAAGATAAAGTGAAAACTCTACCCAAGTGAGTTGCGTACAAAAAAAATTGACTTCAGAGTTATCATTCATAGTGTCGACTATTCTTAACAGTAAACGGTGTATCCATTATATTGCATTCACTTGCGTGCTCATTAGCTTGTAATTCAATTTGTTTACCCCCTTGCCCCTTCCTCATCAGATATTGCTGTCGATTAAAGACAAGTTGTTATGCCAACAATCTTGAAGAACACTCGAAACTCCCAATCATCAGTACTGACCTAGTCTAGTGCCTAGTATGCTTAGTTAACGGTCAACATATATTACCATTTAATTTCTTTAAATTTGGTTCTACATTTTTAAAGCCAAATGATTTGATGTCTGCACATCGTAGCATTATAGTAGTGTATAATGTAAGTAATACTATGTATATTTCAACAAGATCATGTGACAATAAATGTTGAATTGTTTTCGACAGATCGTTTTTGATTGAAGAGAAATGCCGGTTTCTGAGCAACTTCAGTCTCCAGACGGCCGAAGTCGAACTTCCAGGCGAGTTCTTGCTTCCTAAGGTGAGTCTTAAGTCGTCGTATTACAACGAAAACTCTGTCTGTTGTTTTTAAATGGACCAGGCAAAGTAAACCATCCATGAGTGAAAATGATCCATGCAGAAAAATTCAATATTGGCTGTATGGGAGTAGGGTGGGACGATCCAGAAACATGATGCATAGATTTAATTACCTTGATTTCTTCCCAAGACACCCGTGTGCCATGACTATTCATGTGGGGTTTCCACAAAAATAAAATTCAGACAATTTCTGAAAAATCCTCTGTTTTCAATCAAAGTTGGTTTTTGTAACATCCCACTTGATATATTCTTCCTAAAAGGTGTTGTTTTTATGTTCTTCGTGGATTATTGAAAGTGAACAAAAACAAGGCATTTAATTGAACTATGTATATGGTGATACATTGATACTCAAGTCAGTTCTAGAGTGTAATATTGTCTAACCGTTAGTTACCAATGGGAAAAATCAAGCCCATATAATCTAGCTGTTGGTGGGGTCGTTAACCAGGGGAAAATCTATCAGAAGATCCAGCACAATTACAGTTATCTTTGTTAATTCAAGAATGAATTAATGTTAGGGTTTTGAGGGACGTCGCCAGCGAAGTCATTTTGCGCCTCGTTTATTCAAACTATGATCATTGATATTTTGATGTAATTCAAACAATAGTTGACCTTCAAATCCAACATTACTTCATACCTACAAAATTTTGACCCATAAACTCGATGGTAAATGTTTCAAGAATTCGAAGTTTTGTAATTGAAAACGGGTGTTTTGGGGTCCATTGAATTTAGAAGTGGGCCTGAAGTGGGTTTATTGGATGGAAATTGATGAATAAAGTTGAACAAAATGATTAAATTTTTGACCCACATCGGTATCTGAGACTATGAACATGTTTTGTTGCAGCATTCCCACTACTACGTGCGTATTGCGCGATTCATGCCTCGCGTGGATATCGTGAACAAGCACAATACGGCCGCGCGGAGGCTGTTCGTGCGAGGGCACAACGGTAAAGTCTACCACTACCTGGTCGTCAACGATTCTGGTCTCGGCGACGCGAGAAGGGAAGAGAGAGTGTTACAGATGCTCAGGATGCTCAATCTCTATCTCGGCAAACAAAAGGTCAGTTCCTACCTCGTTTGTCCTTGAATCACTCTTTAATCACTCACGATTTCACAGCTTGTAAAAAACGAATGCCTCTACTGATGACCAAGACCTATTAGTGATGGTAAATAATTGATGAGATGATGAGCTTGTCACTTAACAACCTCAGCATTCACTATAACAACAGAGGAAAACCTCAGAAAACCTCGATCAAGTTGGTCGACCATGACGAGAATCTAGCCCTGGTCTCCTGAAGTGTGCTAGTCACTGCTCCACCCATCTCAGTTTTTCTCATTTATATATCTGAGCCTGATTTCAGAATTCGTAAATGCGCTCGGTAAATAAGATACAAAGAAATGAATAAATTCATTCAAATGAACGAACATCCAGGACAAAATAGGATGTAGGGTGGGAAAAAATGAATAATAAAAGCAGGATAACAATGGATGCGGGAACGGGGCATGGAGGTTACACTGTAGTAGAACTCGGTATTTTCTCAATTTTGATGTTGCTTTTGTTGAACATATAAAACAAAGGTGAAGTTTCGTAGTGTCTCCGAACTGTACATGCATTGTTAAACCGTTGCAGGAGACGTCCCGAAGGTTCCTGCACTACACAGTGCCAAAAGTTGTGGCCATCAGTCCTCAGATGCGGTTGGTCGAGGATAAACCGGCATCTGTCTCTCTGTTAGACCTGTACAAGCAGTATTGCACACGCATCGGTCACGACCCTGACGCTCCTCTGACCAAGTACTACGAGCGGCTTGCTTCAGTTCAAGTAAGTAGAAGCGACCTTTTTGAAACGCGTTATAGCCATGATAAGTGTATGTGGAACTTTATTGGGACATTGTAAGACTTGCCATAACATACATATACTACGGTAGCGTTAAGCCCCGCGTTCAAAAATGCGGGGTATCTCTCTCTCTCTCTCTCTCTCTCTCTCTCTCTCTCTCTCTCTCTCTCTCTCCTCTCTCTCTCTCTCTCTCCTCTTCCCCCCCCCCCCCCCCCCCCCCAAGAATGTCTTGGCCGTTCGGAACCGGTTGAGCACAGACAGACGCCAGCGAAACTCTATATATGATTCACAGTTTTGACCATAAAATCACTGTTGCTTTATAACATTCCGGTACAAAAAACAATCTCTATAACTGGATGCAAATTGCGGACTGGAAGATAATGTGTCGTTAAATGTATGAATACATTGAATGAATTCTCATTTTTCAGGCTCGAGGCTCACAAGCTACACACCAAGTGCTCCTCGACATCCTTAAGGATATCCAGGATCACCTGGTGTCCAAGGCAGTGCTCCGAGACTGGGCAAAACGTACGTTTGCAGCGGCCACCGACTATTGGACATTCCGGAAGATGGTAGGTTTACATCCTGTGAAGTATAGCAAGTATTTGTTTGGAGATCAAATTGAAGAGTTTTGTCATATCTAGGGGTGTAGCTACTGGGTGTAGCTGTAGGCCTACTAAGTAATAATACCCCAAACAATATTGATTTTGTTACTTGTTGTGTATTGCCATTTCGGAGACAATATGTTTATTCTACCCTGTCGAGTGTCTGGTAGTAACAAACTGTTTTGTTCTCCCAGTTTACCCTGCAGCTGGCTCTGTCGTGTCTGGCAGAGTACGTGCTACACTTGACGAGGCTGAATCCCGACATGATGTACATCCACCAAGACTCTGGTCTCGTCAACGTCTCCTACTTCAAGTTCGACCTTGACGATGTGACGGGTAAGCAGGCTGACGTAGCTCTCTCATTGCCTAAATACCTGCATGCATAAATGGCCGTGGCAATCTTTCTTCCGCAGGCATTTCACATGTTTTCTCAGTATTATTGTCGTTAGGTACCTAGAATCAGTTACAGAATAATGCTTGGTCCAAGCAGTGTTATAGCTACTAATTCCAGATTCTAACAAGTAATTAAGGGAACTAAGATGAGGTAATTGATAAAGTAGTACAAAACATTGATTGCATATAATTGACACAATAATGGCTTATCAATAAAAATGCACGAAAAAATGGCTATAACACTATTTCTACTCGTTTTTAGGGAAATGGGCCTAAACGCTCTGAACCCTTACCTCATAAACCACTACGAGAATCATGCCAGGCATAACTAACTCAAAACAATGAAGACTTTGACTGTATAATGTTTTTAATAAAGAGCTACCCACTAGTGGTGTGCAAAGGGGTACTTGCACTGTACCTCGTACCTCTGCAACACATTATCGATGATATGACATGGAAATATTGGGGGTAGATTGCGGTCAGATGGTCTAATACGAGGGCACTTGTCTTTCAATTCAGGATCTTTTATAATCCTTCGAGCTGTGCCGCTCATGTGATAGTGAGATCGCACAGCTCGTGTATCTTTTTCGGCAATATCCATTCCTGTTAAGTCTATAAGCTAGTGTGTAGACCTACACACTAGCATACACCCCATCAATACCCGTGATTCCTAGGGGGTGCGACATTCAAATCGCATACCTTCCTTCATAGTCTTGACGTTCAGTTAAGTAAACTGTACTCAAGACCAAACCTATTGACCCATAAATCATATTACGATGACCTCCGGAGTCGATTGATGGAGACAAATAAGAATGAAGATAAATACTTCTAATGCACGCACCTGATACGTACTAAGGCAGCATGTCTAGTTTTTCAATAGAATGGAATAAATGTAGATTTCACATTTGCAAATTTAAATAGATTGTATAAACCATAATGAATAATATAACAGTTCCCATAAACGCTTCCAGTAGTGTAAATTTTGCTTGATATTGTATTTCCATCGTACGTACAAAATCCTAACCTTGCTCGTCAGGTGGACTGCAAAATAAAATGAAATATTCTAAGTGACTGTGACTAGTAACACCAGTAAACATCGTTTTTGGTAAATTTGTTCTCAGGTGAGTTAGATGCTAACCGACCTGTACCGTTCCGTTTGACTCCCAACATCGTTGAGTTCCTGAGCACAATGGGTCTAGATGGTCCACTGACAGCAGCGATGATTGCAACTGCGAGATGCCTCGTTCGACCCAACTTCCAGTTTGACACAATCTTAAGAGCGATTCTACGCGATGAAATGATTGCCGGCCACAAGAAGGTAACATTTTTTGTTATTTAATATGTTGTATTGGTAAGAGTGCACTGGCTCAATCTCACATATTACACTTCCAATCTACAATCTACATTTAAACGCAGTAACAGTTAACTCTTGTTAATTCCAAATTGGTTCATTACAAATGGAGAAATGCCCCAGTTATTGGCTTTGGGATGTTGGTGATTATTTAAATAATTCAATATTTTCATTTCAAAGTGATACCTATTCCAAACTACTTATGTTATGGTCTTGTATTATTTTAATTGCAATTTTAGCCAAATTTGGGAATAAAAGTAGTGACAGTTACGTATTTTATTGCTTAAAATTTTGGCGCATCTTCTCCATCCATTAACATTATCGGTCAAGCGTCCCGAATATTAATGCATACTTCACAACTAGACTACCTCTGTTTCATGTTTTTTTGTTGCATTACTATCCTAACTCTACTAATAGCATTTCCTAATTATCACCAATTCTAAAAGTTTCTGTTGCAGCGATCACACCAAATCTATTCAGGTCGATAATTAAATAATTATAGAATAATGAAATTGTGTTGATGGATTATCGCTATCAGATATCGTCCTTGACTTGCTTCTCTCATCTGGTTCTAGAAACAAGAGGACTCTTCTGAGCTACTGTCAGCTTCTCCTCTGGACATTGAACAAGAACTGCTGATCAACATGGTGACCAAGGGCGTGTCTGCCATCATGGCCAGGCTCAGTACGTTGGCCAAGTTCGATGGCACGGATAGCAAGGTAAGTTCGTGGCAAGAACAAACTATCACTGGATGGGAAAAACTGAACAGTGGACTAAGGAAGGGGTTTCAGAGAGGTACTAGGGCAGAATGTCGATTGAAAGTGGAGAGAGTGTATAAAAGATGGTGGAGAAGAATGGATTCCTTCAGAGGGCCACAATAGACTGGAATGAACTTGAGGATTGATCATCATCTGCAAGAATTATAGACATTCATCAGTTGGAACAAGTGTCCAGGGCTTGAGTTGTTGCTAATGCCGTATCTTGTCTGTCGCAGGTCAGTACCCTAGTCAAGGCTGCCAGCAACGCGGACAACTTGTGCCGCATGGACCCTGCTTGGCATCCGTGGCTATAAAGCACTCGACAGAAACCAGGCGACAGTATTCACTCTCATTGCAGGAGTACAACGATCCTCTACACGCACTTTCAAGTGTTGAGGCATTTTTTGATAGCTTGTTCCTGATTTTACTTGATAGGCCTATTTGTTTTTCCAAGAAATATTTCACTTTTCTGCCTTACAGCGTATAGTAAACGTTGGGAACAAGTGAAGTTTGTATTTTTTTTTTTTTTCCATGTGAATATGTAATAATATTGCTCTATTTTGTCTACTTCAGGCCATTTCTATGTAATTATTGTACGTATCTAAACGTAAGTTTCTTGGTCGAGTTTATTTTCTTTTGCATTGCCTAGGCCAAATGTGAATATTACTTTTACTTGAAAATCACATATTTATCACTGTAAGTCAATCTATAACGGTTTGATATGTATTTGTAGGCGTTGATTTTGTAGTAATTGATTTTGCAGCTAATGATGAATGCAATTTTCTTATTTCCAAGTATGTCTACTAAAATTATAGTAGGCCTACTTGATTAAATCAACATTTGTATCGACGCGCAATAAACTGATTGTTGACTTTCCGTTGAATCTCTTGATGTTTTGTACGGTTTTAAATAGTGAAATCACTTTGTTGTTGCCTACTTTGTGTCATTCGTTTGTAATACTGTATTTCGAGTCAAAGTAGCATAAAACGTGCTGTGCTGGCAATGGTTGTAACTCCAGTTGTAAAGACTTATGTCATTCTTATGTGACACTACCTGAATAATATTAAATGAGTTGAACTATTATTATAATAATAATAATAATATACTTGTATGTATGTGTACACAATGAATGTATCAACAATAATTACATATAGTTTTTTTAAATGTGTGTTTTTCCTTCTAACCAACCTTATTCTGTTGACAACTACAATAGTATAACATCAAGACAGCCTTGTGCCATTCAGCTGCTCCTTTGGCTTTGTTAGATAATGCTCTACGCTGAACGTGGGGTTCAGTCCCGCATATGATATGAGTTTTTATAAACATTCATCTGTCATGGATTTATTTGTTGCTCCACATAACCTTACTGTTGGTAGGGTCATTGAACATTAATTGACTAAATCACATGAGTCATTATAATCTCCTTGCTAATAGTAATGGAACTTACTCGGACTTGAACAACCATTTTCTTATTTGAACCAAATCATCTAGACTTGGAAGACGTTGTAACTTCTTCAGTTAAAAAAAGATTTGGGTTGAAATAAATTAAATGGGTTGCGGTCACACAAGGGTGGCGATCAAGCTACATTTAAATGCATGCTCTAGAAAATATACTAAACTTTTCCGCACTGAAACTAGAAGACAATCGTATGCATTCAAAAAATGCCTGAAAAAATTCAGTTAATATTTTCATGTTGCATTAAACCATTTTATTTAACCACAATTGCATAAAATGGGGTAAGAATGGGAGTGAATAAAGAAGTGGGGAATTATAGTTCCATACTTCATACCTAGTATGGTTTCAAAACGACACAGGAATTGAATGTGTTGAAGAATATAACTAAGATTGGTAATTCATGAAGAGTGCCAAGATATAATAACAATGTGTAGTTTTGTTAGTATTAATTTTTTTCCCTCTATGATCATCAGAGTAATCATTATCAACCGTTTAAAAAATGATTGGATGAGCGAAGCGAAGACTTCCATTGGGTTGGAGATATATCTTTCTCTTTTCTTTTTTGTATACGCTGCATAGGTCGCAATGTTTGATTGATCTATATGATTTTTTTTGTGGACGCACATGCTTAACCAACTTGAAACCGTATAGTTTTGGGAAGAAATCGGGTCTACCATTTACGAAAAATTCGAAGTTTTGGAAGTTTTTGAACGAAAATGCGATAAAATGCACTCCACAGGTCGGATGGTTCGTGCGATCAGTCTGATTTTTTCCATGATCATGCTGGCTCATACAAGTTGGTTCTGTTGAGTTTTTTGCCCCAATCGGTTCAACTGCTTCTGAGAAAAAGAATATTTTCGAGTAATTTAAAAAAAAAAAAAAATCTTCGATCTCTTTTGGAATTCCTACTGAATGTGGCCACTAGGTCGATACACTCAATCACGGGAGTTTCTCATTGATTAAATACGGCGTTTAGAAGAGAAAAAAATCAAAAATGAATTTTTTCTTGATAATTCTAAATATATTTTTTTTTTGGTTATGCCACTCTCGATTTTTCATTGTAACATTGCTCATGAACAGCTTCATTAGATATATAATCTATATTGTGTGAGTAATAAGTAACACCGAGATATGCAACAACCCAATCAATGATTTCAACATTGAGTTTTTATTGGGATCATTCTTAGCTTACACCACACAATTGTAATTGGAAAATGTTATATAGTAGATGAGTTTGGAAAAAGCTGGTCATAAAATTTAGTGAATGATGAAGAAAAGGACAGTGAAGTTGAAGATCATTATTATTATTATTTGAAAATAACATTCACAATCACAGCACATTGTTTGGAGAACTTTGAGAAAAATGTTATACTTTATGTTCTATCTCTTGTGATGGCAATGGTTCAACTATATTTTTAAAAACATTCCCAACACACGACCCTCCGTATAATCGACCAACGGTAGTTGAATTGAATTTTATTCAAATCCACTCGTCTATGAACTTCTACCTCTTGAGCAACCTATAGAGACGTTGAAGTAGATGTTGTGATGTAGGTGTAGTATCCAACAGTCCAAACGTGGCCTAAACTAACTGCCCGGGTTGGGCAAGGTCCTCATCAAGGTCCTACCAGGACGTGATCTGATCGAACGTGGCGTAACCTAACTGTTTGGGATGGTTTATAATGGTTAGGGTTATCAAGGTCAGGTTAGTACTGACTAGGAACTGACCTGAGCTGATCTAACGCATCTCAACCCAACTGCCTGAGTTGGGCTATCATTGTTAGGGTTATCAAGGTCAGGTAGGGATTGACATGGTCCTGACATGACCTTGAATGACCTGATCTATGTGGCCTAACCTAACTGGCTAGTTTGAGCAACCATGATTAGGTTATTCAATTTAGGTGACTCCACAGTAGGGTACAATAGATGCAGTACCTGTGTTAATTTCCCAGCTCATCCTTCAACGCGAGGGAAACTCGTAGCGTTTGCCTAATACAAATGAATGGATTCATTGCAGGACAAATGGAGAAACCAATCAACTTCCAAATATTACTAAAATAATATCAAATTTATACCAGAAATAGCTATAACATTGGGCTTAAAGTAGACCCATTTGGGCAGTAGGACCACTTTTGGTCAAAGATAAGTTTGAAATTGAAAAAAATCAACATGACTAAAACGGTGGGAAAAACTGTGAAGTATCTTCAAAAATATTAAAATTACTTCATACTGTAATCTTATCTAATGCTTTCTACTAATCAGTTTACCCAATCTAAAACGTTATGAAATAAACTTTTATCGGTTAGGTCGGCTAAGACTTGAATTTCTCTGTTTTTTTATGTATGCTCCAATGGTCAAAAGGCAAAACTGTCTCTTTAACTTGGAACTGTGTAGTTTTGGATAACAATCAGTGCAGTAGATTTTGAGGAATTGATCAATAAAATATTTATTTGAAGAATAACATGACGAAAGAAGTGGAACATATTTTTCTGAAAAATACTGATATTTGCAAGGAAAAAATAATAGATATGATGGAAAAGTTGTATGAAAATATCAGTGAGTTTCAAAACCAAAGTGTGTAGACTTCAAGTATTTTTCTTACAAATGTTATTTATAGTTCATGATACAGTGTAGGTCTATATGCTGCGTTTGTCTTTTTCTCATGCCACTGCATCTTTCCCATCTTTTCTAATTATGTTTTTTCACAAATAACTATATTCTATATATTAAATCCTGTCTGTACATTTTTGGGTAAATTCAGCTCTAAATATTAATGTTACGGTACCTTTATATCATAATATAGACTAGTTGCTTTTATCTTTTACTTAAAGAATGAACTCCCATGAATGAGTTACATAGAGGAGGTTGTGCTCTAATCATTAAATAAATGCTTCGTTCTATCCATCATGTTATTCCGTTTTGATTAGTTCAAAAATCCCACCGCGGAAGCCTTTCGTCATCGTTATTCCGCTAGGTATCGACTTGGTGCGCTAGCTGCGGAGCGTATAAACTCGTTGTAGGAGCGCAGTCTCATAAAACCGCAAGCCACATTAAAATGGTGATTATATGAACGCGGTTTAGAGATAATGCAATGGCGATATTGGCGTGCACTTTGGTAGGATCGATTGTGTGTGAATGAAACACGGGTTACGTGCGTTGTAAATAAAAAAAATCCCATTTCCGCGCCCAAATAATGGTTTCGTGTATACTAGTGAATTGTTTATCGTGTCAATTCTGTGATGTGTGATTGATAAGTGCTTTATCCATGATGCGAGAGAACGCGACTACATTAGTGCCCTAAATAGGTATGTCATTAAAATGTACAAAAAAAGGATTGTGGGTCTTTAAGTGGGTGGAGGGGGGAGTATAGGAGAGGTTATCGTCGCTTTTCAAGTACGTCCCTAATAAGTTGAATCATTATTCAGTCAATTATTACGTTAAATTGTGCTATTCACACTTAAGAACCTTTATTGTAAAGTCAACTAAAATAGAAGCCACGTAGAACTTGCTAAACTGACTTCTTGAGTCCCCCTGAAAAATGGTTTTCTTGCGTTCATAGATCATTAACCTTCTTCAACAAATTTCATGCTCAATAAAACTGCGAAATGGGTGCCTTTACGACAAACATAAGTAAGCGTAGGGTTTGGACAGGATAAACACGTGAAAAGGCCTATGAGAACGTCAAATGAAACGACTCGATCGTGTTACATGCAGGGTTATGCCTAGGAGCCTGACAATTAAATAACACGTAAGTTGGGCTGTAGCCTTAGGCCCTAGTTTGTTTACAAAACAAAGATTTGCAAATTCACATTACCGGCACTCATAGTCTTGGCCCAGTGCCTTTAAAGGGTGTTATAAATAAACATTCACAGTATTAAAAAGTAGGCCTAGGCCTACACCTATCCCCATTATTGCTCATAGGCCTAGGCCTATTGGATCTAGGATTCACATTTCTATATTCAGGACTAGGCCTACAAAGTTTAGGTTTATAAAGAACTCAAGTGGACTCTGAAGACCTATTCCTTGACTATTATTATTTTGCCTTGAGCTGTTGCACACATTGATTTCAAGGGACAGTTTCATTTTGCCTTGGCAAACTTTATTTATGACATCTGTCAATTCAGCCTATTTTATTAAACTGTCCAGATTTAATATATTTATGTGGAGCTAGCCCAATGTCCCTATTTATGCTACAGTACCTTTCCTCTGCCAAAGAATATTGGGGTTTATATGATAATGTGTATATCTTTGGCCCTACTCTCAAGGTTATGTTGCTGTTCATTCTTATATGCCTAGATGCATCTTCAACTAACAAACCAAATGCTATTACCATTAGGGCCTATAGGCCTATATTGTAGAATCTAATGTGAATTTGCACCTAAATGAGTGTCTAGAGTGTATTCTTTAGAAGTACCGGCAGAAAAAGAAATGGGCATAGTATAATTATTTGTAATCTTGCCATCAGCTTCAGGGCTTGACTATTTTGTGCCCCTAGGCTGATAGACTTTGACGCCCCTTAATTTGGGACTAGAAGTGGGTTACGCTGTTACAGGAAGCCCCGCGAAAAATTGGAAATCATGTTTGTTTCAAGATTTCGTATTTCTTAGTTTTCAGTATATGATGTAAGTTATCGAGTTCATTCTCGTATTAGTACCCCTAACTGAAATTTGTGCTTTTCTGAACTATTATCGAGTACTTTGACAGGTAACATATCAAGAGGAAGCCGCCTCTTAGTACCATATATGCGCTGCTATAACTAACTCACCAACAGCTGGGTTATTTTCAGGTTCCATACTTTTGATTTGTTTTAATGATGAGAAGTGTCTTGTCTCTTGTCTGAGTATTTTTAATCAGTGTTTTAAGTAATTTAAGTAGTGAGCGCTCTTCGGATGCTGGGCACCCCAAGGCTATAGCCTAGTTAGCCTATGCGTAAATCTCTAGATAGGGTTGTTGTGAGTATCCTTTCACCTATGTCATCGTTTCATTATCACCCGCTTATTTATACCCTTCCCTAAAACAGTTGTGGGGGTCATCAGTCATCACACGTCATTGAAAAAATCCTAAAATAATGATAGTAACATCATCTCTTGACTCTCAACTATCAATGCGACAACATGAATAACGTTTTGTTGGTGAATAACAACTAATGCCAATTGCTGTACCGGCAGGCCTACTCATTGTTGCTACACATTTTTCATTGTTGCTACACAAAGCTTTTTTGAAATTAATGTACACAAGTACAGATTATTAGGATGGTTTTTAATTGCAATTTGCCGGTTGTCCCGTATAAGTAACATTTTAATTCGTAGCTCAACCCAATTTGGCTGATTTTTTTCTAGTTTTCCTTCTTTTTCAAGTTGGCAAAGCTTCAGTGCATTGTATCTTTAAATTTGAAAAAAATGTTGGGAGTATTCTAAAATACGATGAGAAATCATATTAGGTCTAGCCATTGAGTTTTCCAAAAATTTGATGCGGGGCTGGGTTGGGGGAGGGCTTCTCACCCCATTCAAGTTTTGGTCAACAATTGTTATCTAGGCATCTGTGTGCAATACAAATGCTAAAATCCTAACGACTCCCTGAGATCATCCTGCTCTAAGTTTTTGTTATTTCCCTCTGATTTTGCTCAACATATGTAGGCCTACTGGTACATTATAGATCAAGACGTTGCATGATGGGATGGGATTTATAACCAAGATGGGTTGACCAGTGGATGGCATGTTGAACTATCATTTAGGATACCACGGTTCAATTCCCCGCCATGGACGACGACCATACTACCGCGTTTTTTCGTAGTTTCCCTCGGTCCTCAATAATTACGGTTGCCACTCGATATTATTCTATTGGTCGATCATCATTCTTTCACATTCTTTCAGATTCGAAAATCAACTTGGAATAATCGATAATCGCACACCGGTGTATCAGTATTCCCAGTCCCATTTCAATTCAGTTTAGAGTAGAACCGACTTGAAAGAGCGAGTTACAAAAGTAGAAATTAAAATAGGGTAAGCAGAGATAACTTGTAGGCCCTAATCATGTACACCTTTCGTTATCGGGAGTGTTGACTGATCGCACACAAGAAATGTTCTGGTGGCCAATATCAGCTGGCAAGCGTATTAATAGTGTGCCAGTGGGGCCGTGACAGTTTCCTTCCCACTATTCAAAACACATTTGAATGAAATAACCTTCCATCTCACCTTTCCACCACTCAATTTATTAACCTACCGGTATGCCAGTAGATCTTGGTCATCATTGCAGTGTGTCATTAACCCTGATCAAAATTAAAAAACAGATACGCCTATTGGCTTGCAAACTGGCATCAAGTCGGACTGGGATGGTATTTGATTTTAATAAATGTGATTAGTATCATCTTGTCATTCTGACTCGCAAATAACCTGACTTTCTTTTCTAGGTCTAAGCGAACAATAATGATCACAAGCGTATACAGTGAAACCTCCATCCATCGTTTTTCAAGGGACCATGAAAACAAAACCATCCATCCAGGAAAATTTAGCATTGATTATATGGGAGTGGGGTTAGAAAAAATGAATGATAGAAGCGGGAAAACGATGAATCCGGGAACGATACATAGAGGTTTCACTGTACCGGTAATATTTTTCCATTAAAATAATATCAACGATGTGCTTAGCTATTGAAACATAAAGCCCTTGCAAGTTGTTGGCATCATGATCTACTATTTTATGGTGAAGTTTTTTGGTCTGGAACTCGGTTTTTGTAAATATTGTCATGCTATACCCTCATAATGATTGAACTGATGTATTGTTGTTTGTTTCAGATTAGGAAGGTGTACATGAAGATTCAAGATGGCTTCACCACAAAGTCAAGGCGAGATCCGAGTAGGACCCTCCCATCAGGTAAGCTGTATAAACGAGTAGTGGAAAACATTTACCGTACCGAGAAGGACTCCAAGTCGTACCGGGTTGTACCCGATTGTTTTATTTCATTTGTAGGATGGAGACTTGTATTTCATATCTTGAATGGAGACACACTTTTAGTAGAAAAATATGAGTAGAATCAATATTATTCCACATTAGTATATTAGTAGCCTTTCGTAACTCAAATTATTGCTACCAAGGAGGTGCAGTTTTGGATAAGATAATCTCAAACAGTCGCGATTGACATTCAGGCATAGGTTCCGATCAGATATTGATAGTCCCTCTTGAAGGCACCTGTTATTTTATTATATTATTGTTTTCTCTCCATTGTGTCAAGTTATAACAATTTGTGAAATTACGCTAGCTGAATTAGTCACACAGTCACATAGACCTATCATGTGAAATCACTAGTCATTCTTCAACAATTTGTAGACATCTAAAACGCACCGTACCTGATCAACATTTACCCGTCAACATGTTGACAGCTAGTAGATAACCGGTATTTCTGATCTTGCCTATACACAACGTCAGCATGTTACCAAGAATTGAGCATGCTCTATTATCTCATCAATACTGACAGCTTTCAATGTTGACGGGTAATGTTGATCGTGTACTGCGTGTTTAAGGCATTTGCTTGAGAAACCGAGATACGGTACCGTATAGTTGGACTTGAGTTCGAGTTGCCCATGATGAACGGGTTTTGGAAACATTGTTATCTATCTTGCTCATTCATACCCTCAAATAACCTAGCTCATGGTGGGGTCATCGAACAATAACTCGTTTAAGCAAACAATTATCATCAACATGTTGTAGTTATTGCCGCTAGTACAAAACTACATTGGCACGTGCAATGAAACTGGTAGGCCTGTAATGTAACATGTCACAAACTCTTGACAAATAAGTAAACAATAGGTAGGCTCTGTTGGAACCCCTACAGCAGAGTTACCATATATTGTTGATACAAAAATATGAATATTACAGTTAAATGGAACTATATTCCCCATTGTTCTCTCATTTCTATGATTTTGATGATAGTGCATCGATGAATTCAACTTGAAACTAAGAGAAAAAACACGAGAGGAACTATTCAATATTTTTGCTCCGAAAGAACATAATTGATACTACCTACGCTGGGTGGCGGATTTAGGGGCTCTGCCACTTTGACCCTTGTTCCTTCTTCTTTCATTGACCCTTATATTCGTGGCATGTTTTAATGATGTTGATGGTCCGGATTCCAGGCCCGTCTTCCCGAGTACCGTCCGGGGATGACGGCCGAGGCGTTGGCCGCAGCTCCTCCTGACCCGGAGATGTCGCGCGAGCGGGAAGACCTGCGGTGGCTGCCGAACATGATACTTGATGGTGACCTGCTGATGTACCTGCGTGCTGCCCGCTCTATGGCTGCGTTTGCCGGCATGTGCGATGGCGGCTCGCCAGACGATGGGTGCGTGGCTGCAAGCCGTGACGACACCACGCTCAATGGCCTCGACGTGGTAAGTTCCCCTGGGGTACTTCATTGCGTTCAACTCGTTTCTTCGAATTGGAGTTTGAATGGAGCCGCCCCGGTGGCCAAGTCAATTATCGCTAGCGGTAGTAACTGAAGTCACCGTTGGGCGTGGGTTCGAGTCCCGCATAAGGCATGGGTTTTTGTAAACGTCCTTTCATCCATCATCTCTTCATCGTTTCATTATCATCCGCTCATTCGTACCCCCGTATAACCTAGCTGTTGGTGGGGTCGTTAAGCAACATTAAAAAAAAAAAAAAAAAAAAAAGTTTGAACGGAAAGAAATTCCTGTCCCTCCCGTTACCTAAGAAACCTTTGATGCCATCATCCTATCATCTTGTTCATTCATCTGATACCAGTAGATCGTAGTCAACTCATCATTACAGTGAGTCATTAAACCCATACAGTGGAACCTCATAAGTGCGTTTTATAGGGGACCAGACTAAAAAAACTTCTTCAAGTGAAAGCTTAGGACCTATTATTGAAATTGCTCAACATGGGAAGCCTGTAGATGGGATCCAAAAATTAAACATTGTAACGTTGACCTAGTAAATGTATAAACGAGAACTTGGTAAAGAAGTTCTACTGTATCAATGAAAATAAATTATTAGGAATAATTTTTAAGGGGAAATTTGCCAACTCATTTTTTAATTTTATTGCATCTTGAAAATTATGTATGGCAGTTGGTACTTCAATGAGAACTTAATTTTTGTAGGCCTGTATTTGTTTACAATTAAAAGTGTTGTTTTGTTCAAGTGCTCACTGTTGCTAGATTCATTACCAATACCCAAATGCTGTTACCATCTTGAGTCAAGATCTTGATGACCAAAACTTTTTAGTTTAATTTTCAACTTTATCAGTCATTAGTTTTGCAATTTTTTAATTCAAATTTCACTCTCTTATAAAAGATCTTTCTGTCAATTATTATCTTTGAGATGAACATCCATTGATGCATAAATACATTTCTGTTGAATAACATATATATGTTGTTTCTTGTCCACAGCTTCATGATTCCAGCTACGATCCAGGCAAGGCATTACAAGCGCTTTGTAAGTGCCCGGTTCCAAAAGGAGTCTATAAGCGATGGTCAGAAGAGGAAACTGTAAGTTCAAATCGGATGATACGTGATGAATTTGGGATAAACAGTAAACACCATTTCTCTTGGGCCTATGCAGCACTAGCTGGCTGATTCATTTACAGTTGATGATCAACTACTTAGCACACTCCAAATAACATTCACTCTGTCAATCAAATAATTTTAATTGAAAAATAAAGATATAGTCTCAAGTATATTATCTAGAAAGTAAGCAACACAAAACTTAGTCTACTTTTCAAAAGACTAGAGCATATCTTGATTTAATGTCCTGCGTTGAAGTTGTTCATTTTCGTGTGTCAAGTGTCGAGTAAGAATAACTCGCCCGTCACCCCTTGTCATTACTGCTTAGCCGTTACCGCGTGCCCCTCATCCTAAGAGCACAGCAAATGTGCTATGATGTGTCTATGGCTTGCCAGATGCCCGATCGCTAATGTTTGATAATGGATTACAAAGGATCTCACGTATTAGAATATTTTATTGGGACAATTTTCTTCCTTAATTTTTGCTGGAATTCAAATTAACCAAACGTGATACAATAATAAAATCATACTTCGGACTATTCATCGATTCAAAATGATAAAATTTGAATTATCAACTTGAATTAACATTGATATCCCTATACCAACTGCCGGGATCATTTATCTAGTTTGAATTAGCGCAAAATTCAAATTAATCGAGTTTGAATTATCGAGGGTTTACTGTATAACAATAAAAAACGAACTAATAGCGCGTTGAACATGGTTTTTCTCTAGCTTGCCTCGTATCATAGTTGCCGAGTTTGATCTCGGTAGGACACTGTCCCGGGTAGAATTTATCCTCCTATCCGCGGACATTCTTATTATTTCCTGTAAAAAAATCATTTGGAGAATAATGATTGTAAAAACTGATTAGAAATGATGTGCTGGTAGGTGTAGTGCAAAAGTTGACGTCTTGAATTGCTCTGACTCTGTCGTCTGTTTGCAGAAACGCTTCATCAAAGGTCTTCGCCAGCACGGCAAGAACTTCTGTCGCATTCGTCGTGATCAGCTTGCCCACAAAGAGACGTCCGAAGTTGTTGAGTTTTATTACTTGTGGAAGAAGACGCCTGGCGCCAACAAAGACAGGCCCCACCGCCGTAACCGCAGGCAATGCTCATTGCGGCGGATACGCAACACGCGGAACACGAGGGGGGCGGGAGGTGGAGCCAAGGAGCAGGAAGTGGGATCACCGGCTGCTGTGGGATCATCCCGGCCCTCACCCAACCCCAAGGAACCTGGTAAATACACCTCAAGCTTATTCCGGTTCATGCGACATGATTCTCGGCTTGACCATTGTGTATTTATTGGAAAAATTGCATCAACTAAAATCTTAAAACCTTTCATTTGGAAACGTTTAGGACAAACTATTTAAAGATGTTACTTCATTTTGCAAATCAATATTGCAATTTGGCTTCTAGGGGCTTTATTGAATTCAATTATCAAATCTGAATCATACGAGATAATCATTGGAAAAATCCAGAGACTTTGATCAATATACTTGAACTCTTCTTTAGGTTGATTATGAATTAGCCTGAAGCTATCAGGGATCACAGAACAATTGAAATGAGCAACGGTAAATTAGGAAGGCAGTGAGTTGAATAGATTCAAAATCAAGATGTGTATTTACTATTTAGCTTTCTATTACATTTTGTATAAAATCTCGCTCATCTTACGATGCATATGGTGCATTTTCCTAGTTATTCTCACATGAATTTCTAAAAAGAAAAGACTCTAAATGTCAGTGATTTTTTTTCTACACAAATCTAATATGTCGTTTGATCTCTACTAACTTGCTAGTGTTGACTAGAAACTGAGGTATTACATCAGCTTACTAACAGTGTTTGGCTGTTTTTCAGGAGACGGCAGCTCGGCTGGTTCGGATGACGACGTGAACTCCGAGGACGACTCGGACTCACGCGATGCTCAGTACCGCTGCCAGCACTGCTTCACGGCGATCGCGCCGCGTGACTGCCAGCCTGGGGGCAAGGAACGAGCCCTACACTGCTCCGACTGCCGGGTATACTTTAAGCGGTACAACGAGCTGCCCCCCGTCAACCCTAACATTAAGATAGAGCGGGAGAGCGCGCCCTACTTGTTCCGCCCAGTGGCCAACGAGAAGGGCGAGAATCCGGATGACAGTCCGAGCAGAATGAGGACAAGGACCAGAGCCAAGGAACAGAATGCGAGGACTCAAGCTAAAAGAGGCAAGTTGTAACATGCTGGTTTGTGCTGAGATCTCGTTCGACAGATAGGAAAAGTTGTGAAGCACAGGGAGGGCTCCTATCGTGACTGCCAAATATTTCGATAATTCTAAACTCTTTTTGCCCCCCAATCGCTACTGTAGTACTGGAAATACATTGTTTAATTTGAACTGTTTCTTCTGACACGCACAAGATGAATGCAGTGTTTACTATTTAAGTATTTTTATATCTTTGCAATGGTAAATGGAGTCACACTACTAGACCACCATTATAGCTTTGAAAATTAACTTGAATGAAATTGCTGTACCAAGAATACTTTCTTTGTAATATAAAAGACCGTGTTCATTTTAAACTTTCATATCCGTTATCCGCTTGACGCAACATCTACAAGCCGTTTATGTTTTGTGGTGATTTCTCAACGCCCAATGTACGTAATAAAATTACTTCCAATGCCCATATTTTGCGCGGTCTATTGATGTAGTACCTGGTGCCCTGCGTGTTTGGGTCACTTCTGTCACTTTGGGCATGAGCATATCAGCCAACAAGATGAAGCCACACACGGAAGCTATTGATAGCATTGTTAAGACAATTGAGGGTGCACTACCCATCCTAATAACATTTTTTTTGTACATTTACGGTAATGGAAGGTTTTAAATTAGAAATGTCTTTTACACTCCGGAATAACTCCAAATAACGCCCCCTCGAAGGATCCGGACACCTTGACGTGGTGTGGGGGCTTGCGTGACCCCGTGATCTCCAGAGCTATCGTCGGGAGCAATTCATTTGCTCCCAGCAGGGTCACCCATGGCGATAAGGTCTGGAGTGAGGGTCCAGACCAAGTTCGGACCGTCTCGGTCGAGTGGGTGCCGTTAGGTGACCGGAGTACGTGGAGTGAGCGCTGAGCATTATTTATACCCTTCTAACTTCTTTCCTCATCTGTCACCTTCTTTTCTATAAACTTCTCTTACTTTCCTCTTTCTGCCAGCTCACTTTGTGTGCTCAAACCGCCCACAAATGAAGACGACACCAGCAATGTTCAGGACTTGATTGGTATGCTATCGGCTTTTATTGCACTTGGGCTCGTACATGGATTGCGTTGGCTGCAATAGCTGGGTATGAGGTCTTGTATGACAATAACGATTCCGAATACTCAGTGAAAAGGTCAATTGCGTCTATGTGCGCCCGGACGTAAAATTGGCACTTTCCTGCACGCCACTTGCTGCTTAGGAAGTCATAACTTGCTCTTTGTCCTGCGGTGTTGTTGATCAGGTCTAGCAGCTGCAGGACCTAGACCTGGTTGTGTTTACAAGGCCCTATGCGGTAGAACCGACATGGGTTAGTTGAGTCCTTTGATCCGAGTAATTGTTGTAGGTTGTCCCCAAACCAGTCTATGGAACCCCTCGATTGTCAATTCCCCCCAATTAACACAGATATACAAAATAAAAAACGGCCACGAAATTTGATGGAGGATGTAATCTCCGTTAAGGACCTTCTTCCGAAGACTTTGCTGCCACGCTTTCTCATCATGTCGATGAAAGGCAATAGAACATTTTCTGACTTGTCCATCTTCCGTATTGCTAAGGACCTCCTGAAGCTCGCGGGAGATGTGAAGCAAATGAAGCGCCTGCGAAATGGGACTCTTCTGATTGAGACCGCAAGCTGCGCCCAATCAAAGCTCCTCCTTGCCACTACCATCTTCGGCACTGCTTTTGTGGAAGTGACTCCACATAAGTCACTCAACTCGTGTAAGGGGATCGTGTTCAGTCACGACCTCTTGAACGTTGACGTGGAGGAGATAAAGAAGGAACTGGCACCGCAGCAGGTAGTAGATGTGTTCAGGATTGAGAGCCGGAAGAACAATCAGTTGCAGAAAACGGCTCTTCTTATTCTGACCTTCTCAACACCAACGCTACCACCTAACATCTTAGCCGGCTATTTGTCTATCCCTGTACGGCCCCATATCCCAAACCCACTTCGTTGCTTCAAGTGTCAGAAGTTTAACCACTCAAGCGCGAATTGTAAAGATCCCGAGGTTTGCGGAAAATGTGGTTCAGAGGGACACACGCCGGCTGATTGCACCAACAAGCTGAGCTGCGTTAATTGCTGCGGTGACCATCCCGCGTGGTCTCGTGACTGTCCTCTTTTCAAGAAGGAGAAGAAAGTCGAAGAGTTGAAAACAACGAAGAACATCTCGATCGGTGAAGCGCGCCAGCTTTATGCTACGCTTTATCCGGATAATTCAACCAGATCTTTCTCTCAAGTCACGAGCCAGGCCGTTCCTGCGGAAGTTGAGCGAATGCAGGCAATTATTGATGACCAAAAGAAGACGATCCAGAATCAAACCCAACAACTCGATCTAGCGTCATCAAGCGCTCAGTTCCTGGACATGAAAGAGATTTTAATCTCTCAGGCCCAGGAGATGACAGCTCTCAGAAAGCAATTAGCGGACCAAGCACAGCAATTTCAGTCAACCATACTTAGCCAGAACAAGCTTATCACCGAACTACAGCAAAGTATTTTAAATATGATTAACAGTAAGGATGCACAAGCATCTACATCAAGGTCCACACCAACTGGACCGTCAGTGACGACCAGGCCATCGGAAGTCACTGCAACGAAAGGCGTTGTTCCGTCGAGCAAACGCTCGAACTCCACGTTATCTGTGGACGGCTCAGAACAGAGTCCGGCTTTTCAAACGGTCTCCAAATCAAAGAAAGCCATAGTTTGGAGCAGGAACGGAAAAGGAGACGGGGCAGGAAGTGGAAGTGGAGGTGGACGAGGTGATAAGTGACCAAAATGGCAGTAACAGAGATATTGCAATGGAATTGCAATGGAATGTCTTGCCATTTGGAAGAGATCAAGCTCCTGATACACGATCTGACACCAAAGTGTATTTGTATTCAGGAGTCCAGATTGAAACTCACCGATAAACCCAAGCTAAGATCCTACGTCATCTTCCGCAAGGACAAGATCTTATGTGAGAGGGCTAGTGGAGGTGTTGTTATAGCGATCCATGACAGCTGCTACTCAGAGGAAATACCGCTTCGGACGCCTCTGCAGGCAGTGGCTGTCAGAGTGCTTTTCCCTAGCCCTCGAACTATCTGCAACCTCTACCTTCCACCCGCTGATAGAGTGCACATGCGAGACTTGGACCACCTTCTAGCGCAACTGCCAGCCCCCATCATAATCACGGGGGACTTCAATGCCCACAACGTCCTGTGGGGAAGTGTGGCAAATGACGCTAGAGGTGGAGTAATTGAGAGCTTTCTGGACACCAATGACCTTACTCTCCTGAATGATGGATCTGCCACTCACCTCAGTGTTGCCAGCGGGTCCACTTCCATGATTGACCTGACGGTTTGCTCTCCATCAGTCTCTCTTGATTTTGATTGGAGAGTGTATCCTGATCTGTGCGGGAGCGATCACTTCCCGATTGTCATCGAGACTAACACTCCTGCTAATAACAACACCAGACATAGGAAATGGAAACTCCAGCGTGCAGATTGGTGCACCTTCAGAGAACTTGCCATCTTTGACGAAGGAAAAGTTTTTCCTGATGTGCAGTCCCAGGTCACCTACGTTACCAACATCATAGTACGTGCCGCTGAGAGTTCCATACCATTGACATCCGGTAAGCAGGGTCGTACGCCTGTTCCCTGGTGGAACGATGCCTGTGCCAAAGCCATTAAAGACCGCAAGAGAGCGCTTAGGTTCTTCACTAGGTGCCCAACGCAGATCAACATGATATCTTTCAAACGGCTAGGCTTGTTATCAAGCAGGCACGGAAGACCTCCTGGCAGCACTATGTCTCCTCCATAAACCACCGAACACCTGTCTCGAAAGTCTGGGAGAAGGTTAAAAAGATATCGGGTAAACATGTTCACACCAGTATCAATGGTCTTCTGGTGAACGGCCGACTTGAAACTTCTTCCGACGATATTATGACGGCCTTAGGTAACCATTTCTCGTACGTGTCGAGTTGTGAAAACTACTCGGCAACCTTCATGACAACAAAAGCTATCGAAGAGAGGAAATGTCTCGATTTTAGAGCGCCCACAGGTGAAGTGTATAACAACTCCTTCAACCTGTGGGAACTGACGTCCGCAATCAAGGAGTCTAGCGACACTGCTCCTGGCCCAGACGCAGTTCATAACACCATGCTCAAGAACCTCTCTTCCGTAGCTGTCGAGTATATGTTGAAACTCTTCAACAGAATCTGGTTGACTGAAGATTTTCCCGACTCCTGGCTAGAAGCCATCACTATAGCTATTCCTAAGCCTGGCAAGGATCGGAAGCAAGCATCCAGCTATCGACCGATATCCTTGACAAGTTGCCTCTGCAAGATACTTGAAAGAATGGTGAACAAGAGACTTGTATGGATCCTGGAAACTAGAAATCTTATAGCTGTCGAACAGTCCGGTTTCCGCCGAAACCGTTCGACCTTAGATCATTTAGTTACACTAGAATCTCTCATCCAGGATGCCTTTATTTCCAAGCAGCACCTTCTTTCAGTATTCTTCGATCTGGAGAAAGCATATGATACCACGTGGAGATACGGTATTCTCAGGACGTTACACGAATGGGGCATTAGAGGTCATCTTCCCTCATTCGTTGTGAACTTCATGTCACATCGTCGTTTCAGAATTCGCCTTGATAGCCATCTCTCTACACCATACGTACAGGAAAACGGAGTACCACAAGGTTCTGTCCTTAGTTGTACACTTTTCCTCATAGCTATCAATGGTATTTCTACATGTATCAAGCGCCCTGTGAATTGTTCTCTCTTTGTCGATGACCTCGCTATATTCTATAAGTCCGCCAAGTTGAGTACGGCAGAGCGCCAGCTCCAACTTACTATAGATCGCTTGGAACGCTGGGGAGACAGCACTGGGTTCAAGTTTTCGTCAACCAAGACAGTCTGCATTGATTTCAATCGCATTCGTGGTATCAGCCCTCAACCTTCACTTATGTTATCTGGTGCGACCATCACAGTTTCGGAGTCAGTCAAGTTCCTTGGGATGACTCTAGACCAAAAACTCAACTGGAAGTTGCACCTTCAGACACTGAAAACAAAGTGCACACAGAGTTCGAACTTATTGAGAGTGTTGAGTCACACTACCTGGGGTGCTGATCGAACCGTCATGCTGAACTTGTACAGATCACTGATACGCTCGAAACTGGACTATGGCTGTATCGTCTACTCCTCCGCTAGAACATCTTATTTAAGTACCATAAATACAGTACACAATGCTGGTATCAGGCTTGCTTTGGGAGCTTTCCGGACAAGTCCTGTGATTAGCATGTACTGCGAGGCTGGCGAACCACCTCTTGAACTGAGAAGACAGTATCTTGCGTTCTGTTTCATATCTGCTCTCAGTGGAAAGCCTAAGCATCCTACGTACGGAAAGATCTTCCGACCTTCCTACAAAAGAATCTATAACACTCGTGATAAAGCTACACGACCACTAGCTATCCGAGCTAAGGAGCTGTTAGGGCGACCACTGAGCGAGCTCTCATCCGTGTATGCGACTGGATACTGCAAGGTAGCTCCTTGGACCGTGCCTCGACCAGTCTGCCTCACCCAGCTGGCAAGGCACGCTAAAGCAAGCACACCCGACTCTGTCTACAGGCAATATTTTTATCTATTAGCCGCCTCTTTTTCTGACCATGTCTTCATATTTACTGACGGTTCAAAGACAGACGATGCGGTGGGTTGTGCCTTCACTATAGGTTCAACTAGTTTTAAATACAAACTCAACTCCTTGTGTAGCGTCTATAGTTCTGAACTGTTTGCGATCCTCCAGGCTCTGAAACATATCAAGCAACACAACCAAAAGAAGTTCTTGATTTGTACAGACTCGCTCAGTTCCATGCAAGCCCTGGATGTTTTCTCACCAACTGACCATCTTGTGCAGGACATCCAGACCCTCCTAGCTGAGCTTGCGGCTCAGCGATGCGAGGTTGTCTTCTGCTGGGTGCCAGGGCATGCAGGAATACCAGGCAATGAGCGAGCTGACAAGGCGGCGAAGGAGGCTACTCTTCTTGCAGCTACCTTTGATTCTCGTCTCCATATTAATGACCTGAAGAACCTTTTTAAACGAGAAATGAGGAGTGCGTGGCAAGTGTCGTGGAATGCTGTAACGAACAACAAGCTGAAGGTCGTCAAATCTACAGTTAGACCATGGCACTCGTCATGTAGAAGAAGCCGCAGAGAGGAGGTTGTTGTTGCCCGCCTGCGCATTGGACATACTCTTCTGACGCACGGATTCATCCTGAGGAGAGAGGAGCCGCCTGAGTGTGAGGAGTGCCTTGAGCCACTTACAGTTCACCACCTCTTGGTCGACTGTGACAAGTTCCGGGGTCTGCGCCGGAGTCTGCGTATGCCGGATGACTTGTCACGGATCCTTGGTGATAACTCAGATAGCGTATCCTGTGTTCTTGAGTTCATAAGAAAAGCAGGACTTTTGAACTTGATATAACTTGACTTGACGATGATCGTAGTTTTAGTTGCAACTCTCGTGTGTATGTTCCTGTTTGTATGCATGTATTTATTAGTATGAGTGTGTGTGTATGTGAGTATGAATGCAAACTTGACATTATCCTAACTTTACGATACATCTCTCTCAAGATCTAATCCTTTTATTATTGAACAAACGACCAAAATGACGTTTTTTATACAATCATTTTGTTCAGCTATCAAGTGTATCAGTGTGTGTATGACGATTTACATCATACACACAGTCGTTCAATGTTGTGTTCATGAAATGTGTGTATGACATTTTACATCATACACGCGTTTGTTTACTTGTTTCATGTTTATGGAGTTTGTGTTTGACCATTTACGTCATTCACGTAACTGTTTTAATGTTGTGTCTCTAACTCACCTCGTGTGTTGTTTTCAACCCATTGTTGGTTTCATGATCATCATGGTAATAAATTATCACCGGACACGATCATTTCAAATGATCAGCAAACGGCTCATTACAGCGTACAGGCGCAAAATGACCTCGATGTCGACGCGCCTCTAAACCCAACATTCATTCATTCCAAATAACGACGGTTTACTGTAACTTGTTTATTCAATTTGTCGTAAGTGAATACGGTTGTTTTGTTCTCAGGCTCTGGTACCGATACACCTGAACTGGACATTGACAAAAAAGGATGCAAGAGCCCCGCTAACTCACCTAGCGACAAGAAGAAGAGAAAGGCTGAGACTCCAAGCAAAGGGCGGAAGAGGTCAAATGAACCCAACTTGGAGAAGGAAGAGGATGGCTTGTCTCCGTTTAAACGCAAGAGGAATGACCGTGCCGATGTATGTTCACAAATTTGTGATGATTAATATTTAATACAGTGAAACCTCTTTCTATCCTTTTTTGGGGGACCAGGACAACCAAATCATCCATGCAGGATCCAAAGACCGGGAGCTGAAAGCTCTAGGTCAACAACTAAGGGGATTATCAACAGAAATTCCAAATTGGCATTCTTTTGACTTGTTAGTCTGAGGCAAGAAGCTGTCCGAACACCACCTAGTGTTGATAGTTATTCGAAGAAAGATAGTTTGGCCCCTATTCTATTAATTATATTTTCTATGGACATCAATTACTTTGAAAAATGCATACCCCTACTGCAGTAGGTTGCCTTCTCGCATAGCTGCACAATATTGATACCAACACTAAACTATGCATCGTGCAAAAACAGCACAAATTTGCACCAAAGTTCAAAACATTGATCAATAATTGATTTTAATTTTAATTAAATGATTACGGATAAGTGGTGGCAACCTTAGTATGATTGGAGACAATAGTTCGAATCTGTAGGTCCAATGGTTGAAACATTGTTCCTGCCCTCTTGCCTCATACTTTGCCCATCCGCGTTTGATTAGTTGCTAGTTCTAGATAAGATTATTCTTGCTAACTTGGTCACGTGAATCGTCATTGATTTGTTTCTATCTGTTTCTTCAGAGCCCAGCTGAAAGCTTGACCACAGACAGCGGTTCGGCGGGTGACGACGGAGAGAATAACGAGGGTGAAACGCCAGACTCCACCGACATCTCCAATGCTGGCAACACCAACTCTAACCCCGCTGGCAACCTTCAGACGCAACACAATGACTTGACGGCTGCCGTGGAAACTTCTGAGAACCTTCCTCTCAATGACTCGTTCACACAACCCCTCTTGCAGAATGTCACTGCCCAGTTTGCCAATAAGACTGCAGGCACTATTCAACTCAATCAAAGCCTAGGTAGTGTTCCTATAAAAATTCCCAATTTAATTTTGGAAGAAAATGTCAAGAAGTTGGTGAAGGAGGAAAGTTCCCCTAGTTTTATTGTGGACAAAGAGATGAAGATTTGTCCGTTCAGCGTAACACAAGTGTTGATTGCGAACGAAGAGCCTCCCGAGAAAGTGGCGAAAGTGGCATCGAGTAGTGTCGCGGAGGAGAAAGAGGAGGAGAAAGAGAAGGTAGTTCCGCCGAGTGTTGAGAAACCAGTGAAACCAGAGGTGGCCGCCACCACCGAACTAATTTTTATCAAAGGCGAAGTGGAAAGTTCCAACGACGGTTTGGACGAGACACAGTCGCAACACCTAGGATCTCACATTCCGCCGGTCAGTGCTGTTAGTGACAAAATGCCTGCAAACGGTTTCTCAATTCCATTCAGCAATACAAGCAATAATCTCAATGTAGGAGAAAATACCAGTTACAATATTTGTCCAACGAATATTAAGTTAGAACCTCGGGATCAGGATAACGCAGAGTTTGGTCAGAATTCTCAACAAGAATTGGGTGAGAGTCTAGTTCCTCATCCGAGTATGGGTTTGCCACAGAAATTAGGAGCAATTGTACAGACTCAAGATCTGGGCATGATGTCGCTGGGTCACGGGTCGTCTCACATGAGTCAGCCTGGTTTGTCTGTGAATGTGTGCGTGGGAGTCACTCCGCCGCTCATTTCCAGGACTCCTCCGTTGCTGGACGCTTCGCGTCACGGGCCACCAGGGCCCGATGATGCCGAGGAGCAGGAGCGCAAGGTGCACCTGAGAACTCCGGAGAACTTGCTCATGCAGCAGCCTCCATCGACCAATCAAAACAGGATCCTTCAGGTTCCTAATCCACACAATCAATTCAGTTATAACTTCCTCCCTCAACTGGCTATGAATCTTCAGACTCAGACCGATAAGAGTGTAAGTGTTTTACAAAATCCCGTTATTGAACCGCAAAATATGAAGATCAAGCAAGAGATCGTGACGCCTACGGAACAATTCAATACGGACCCGTTACAGTCGTTGAAAGAAGTGAAAGTGCCCGGTTTTACTGGCACTAGTTCGTCCATTTCTCAGCCACTGTTAACCAACCAAGCCCACCTGCCGATGAACACAGAAATGCAACGGCCGGGCTCTAATCAGGGCCCGTCGTCGGGCATGAGTTTCCTCGGACCGAGCATAGACAATATCAAAAAGGAGCCCGAGAACTTTGGGCGTCGTAGCGAGCCCCAGTCCAAGTCACCCGGTATATGTAAAGTACCCGAGCAGAGTTTCACCCCGCCATTGCCACGCATTTCACAAACTCCTCCTCACAAACTGGTGCAGAGCTCGCCGGTGACGGTGAGTCATAGTGCTGCCAGCATGATCTCCCCCTCGCCACGCCTCACTCCCACGTCTCTGCCAAGCTCCATACCGCAACCTGTGATGCACCCGTCACAACAGGCAAGCCCATTGAGCAGACAGTCACCCAGCCACCCCCACCCCCATTCCTCCCCTTTCATTGGCCATCCTCACCACCCACACCATCCCCTCATGCACCATTCCCTGTTCGCCGCCATCCACTCAGCGTCCATGCACCACAACCCTTACCCCCACCACCCGTACGCAGCGTATCCGTACGCGTACCCCTTCTACCCTCCGATGCCACAGCCACACCCTATCCCTCCAAATCAGCCTCTGCCTCCGCTCAACCACCGGGTCGCGGAGAGGGAGCACCGGGAGAGGGAGATGAGAAAGGAGGAGAGGTCGATGGAGAGCACAACAACATCTTCAATGCATACCTCGCATCATCACAGTTCTCACTCCGTTACAACACGAAGAGAGATCGCTGCTGAAGAGATAGCAAATGCCAACGCGGAAAGGCACACGCAGGAGATCTCTACGCTGCATCATTCAAGTCATCAGGTTAGTAGCCTAATTTTGTGCAGGCTGTAGCTTTCTTCTTTATGTGATCCATGTCCATGGTGGTAATTCAATTACGTCTTGCTAAATGCTTTAGAAAGGGGAAAATCAGAAAATCATTGTTTAGATTAAACAAGAAATGGACATACCAGAGTCAACTTGGTGAGATTTAATAAGAACAGGCCAAATTGAAGTAAGCAAATGAGTATATTGATTAGAAATGAAATAGTTCACAAATATTGATAATTTAATTATGAATCGATAACCTGATTAGTTGAGATAATTTTGCATTCAGTTTGTAGAACTTTAGTGAGTAGGCCTCTGCAAATGATCTGCATTGTGATTGAAATGAAATTGGTATTGGACTGCAAATCCCGAGAATGGCTAAATATCGTTTTAGTCAAATAATATCAGTTGATATAATTTACATAATAGGTACCGGTACTCATTTGTCATACGTATTATTGTGAAATACGAGCAGTGCATATAGGCCTACTCATTAGGTTGGTTACACATACTCAGTACAGCAGCTTCCTGTGAGGTCAACTTGAAGGAAATCACAATCCTGAAACTGGATTTTATCGAGTAATGACGATACTTATTTCTCCAATTTTAGAGAAAACTAGAAATCATGATCACAATTTCAGAAATGATAATTTATTTATTTGTCGTCCCGGACCCGGCCCTTACTCCGAGCCGTGACGTAGACATTACTCGATTCTGTTCATCTTTCTAGATACAGAATCGGTAATGCCTACGTCATGACTCATGGTCTGTGGAGGACGAAAATGTATTTTATCACTTCTGAATTGAGGTGATTTCTAATTCTCTCCAAAATAGGGGAAATAAAGATTGAGCTTATTAATTAAAATTCAGTTTAAGGGCTGTGATGTGCTTGAAGATTGTAGAAGGGTTGGGGGGAGGGGCAACATGAGGCTATTGAGGTTTGGGATGGTGTAGGAAGGTGAGTTTTGTATTAATATTCATTGAATTTTCTCTAGAGTAGGCCTACATTAGTATATTGTCAAAACGTGAGATTTATTAGAATACAGAATTACGAATATAATTACGATTAGGAATTGATAAGAAGTATTAAGAATTATAATTACAGAATATATTACAGAATTCAAAAAATATTGAAATAATTTAGAAAAAATGGTATTTACCCCGTTTTGCCCCTACCCTGGGGCAGAATGGGGTACAGGTTCAAATGAGCAAATTTAATGTGACATTATTATATGTAGGCCTCAATTTTAGCATCTCTCTTTAGCTTACTTTTTATTAGTATTTTAGCATCCTTGATGGTTAGTTGCAAATCTCAATTCAAATAAATATGCCTTTAGTTAGGTTAAATCTGACCAACCCATTATGGACCAACACGATTATGCCCCCACCGTTTTGCCCCTGATGTCGACATTTTAATTAATAAGTGTTGAGATTTGGTCAGACATCAGACTGAACTGAATTTGTGTGCATTATTTCTTGAAGATAATACAAAGTACTTTATCTAAAAAGATTTTATGAAAATACATATTATTTACGGCATGAAATGCCAATTTGGCATGAATCTTTATCAGAAACTTTATTTGTCCTGCTTGATTTTTGTCTGAATATTCTTATATTTGATTGCATCTCAATTGCAACAATCAAGTCGTCTTGTATCATCGATCTCATCAAAAAAAGAAGGCTGATTATTTGTTTATTGTATATTTTAGATAATCTTAGTTGAAAATCTGAACTTTGTGATTGATAGTGTGTTTTTGTTACGTTAGTTGACACCATCTATTCACTAATCAAGAAATCGAAAGAGGGAGGATAATATATCACTCCACGTGGAGCCACTGTGTTTTCACTGACTTGCGCTTTCCTGTTCAAGTATATTCCGATAAGTGAACGGTAACTGTGATGCATGCTTCAGGTTCACCACCAGATCTCGTCGGAGAAGACCAGCTCGAACCACCCGTCGAACCCGTTGAACCACTCGATGACGATCAGCCACTCGCAGACCAGCTCCGTGCAGCACAAGATCAACAAGAACCAGCGTGCGTCGAGTCCCGTTCACGTGTCAGCTACGCTCAGCTCGACCACCTCCGCATCCACCTCCATCTCGCTGCCGCCACAGAACAACCAGCACCTCCACCAGCATCACCACTCGCACATGCACCACTCGGAAAAGTAAGACCACCATTCAACTCCTCTTTCATTTGTAGCGTACTAAATGTTACTTTACCGGTACAAGTAGCTCAATTGCTAACATGCTCGTTTCTTGTGACCTAGGAGGTAAGTGGCATATCGAACCTTGGTTCCATCCATGCTACCGTCCATCTTTATAGGCTTTTTTCGTGGCTTTCCTTTTTAGTGTAGTCTAATGACGGGATGGTTTGAACAATATAGGTCACGACTGCTTCCTTCCAACTACACTTCCCATTATCTGAGAAACCTTCCTCCCATCATCGCAATAATCATTCATTCGACAATCATTACAGTTCGTAGTTGAACCCAGTGGCGAAGCGTGACAATCCGATAGGGGAGACACGAGAGATTTTATTAGTAAAGCTAGATGAGCCTTAAGAATAATAAGCCTCAGTAAAGCCATAGTAGTGCACGTGGAGTGAAAATGTATGTTACAACAATTTTTTTTAGACTCTTGATTGGCTATCGGCTCATTTTTCAGGATGTTGATTGGTTCGGATTAGTACAATCAAAATATATATAAATTCCCGCGAAAAAGTGTAGGAATAACTGTAAAGCTAAGAAATACACTTGGAAAATAACAGTCATAAAAAATTGACCGAAGGGTTTGGGTAGTTTAGAAATTCAATAGTTGAATGCAAAGTTTATGTAACTTGTAATTCTGATCTTGCGTCACATTTCTTCTATTTATTACTCACTTGAAGAATTACATTCCAACCTTCTCGAAATGAAGATTAACTACCCTATACATTTTAGAACAATAAATAACAATATATATATATATATATTCAATAGGTGAAGGTTTTTTTTGAACCAATATTTCATTTGCCACTTGACGGAATAAATGAAAGCCCGCTCAAAAAACACGTATACGAGACGTGTCTCATCGCGCTGTATGATTGTCATTGTGGCAAAAATCCGAGCATGCTCACAACTCAATTACACGTATAATAGGGGCTCGGGAAGAGATGACTGTCCACAGCGTCTCATAAGCATAGCAGCGGCACAGAGACATGCACACGCACAAAGCGTGTGATGGTGTATAAGGCAAAATATTGCCTCCTGGAGAAACTTGAAATCAATTCAGAAATGAAAATAGAGATACCGTATACAATTTTTTCCTTTCCCTTTTTTCCATTGTGTAGACACTGTCTCAATGTTTTCCCCGACGCTTCACTACTGGCTGAACCCAATATAAAAAAATATATATGGTACTCTTGTTGTTAATAGGGAAATAACTTGGAGACCAGATATAAGAAGTGGGTATAAGGGAAAGAATGAACAGTTAATGAGTCGAGAAACTCATTGTGGATCTCAAGCGTGTCGACAGAATACATATATAAATCGTTTTGTAAATATATTGGTTTAATCCGTCAATGGGCGTTCCTCAATGAGATTCTCGGCTTGTTAACTTTGGTCAACTGCTGTTGATTATTTCGATTATTCAACATGTACCCTTCAAATTCGTGTGTTTTTAATACTTAACAGACAATTGAAATTAGGGTTGCCAATTGATCAAGAAAATGGAGACGATACTGAAATGTGCTATGGCAAAAATTGATCGAAAATATCGAAATATTAGGAATCCCATTCGGTATCGAATCGAAATCATTATATCGAATATCGATCCAAATTATCGAAATTTCTCTAGGTCTGAATCAAGTTTTTTTAATTGTCTGTAATCGATTTGTGATGCGTAGTGTTTATCATCTGCCTTTACCTCGACTGACATTCAAGCGTCAACAGTCAACAATGTTGAGCACAGGGAAAATGTAATTGTCCACACAAAGTATTCCTAATATGAAGTGTTTATAATATTTGACAAGACTGTTTATGTTAGCGTATCAGATTACTTGATGGGTATCACTTCCATTTGATTAGTAACACATTCCCCCCCCCCCCCCTTGCCAAGGGGTAGGGGACTGACTGCCAATGTTGCCAAAATGTCTACTTATAATAAATGAATTTATTGTTGTATTAGTTCCTAGTCAGTTATTGTCTTTCATAATTTAGATGTTGTAAAAAGAAACAATGGAATGAAGAATATTCTGTCTGTTCTGTTTTCTGAATTTAGGCCCTATGAACAAAAAATATTGAACGTTGTGGCCACTTGGTACTTCATCCAAGCATTTTCTCCTAGGGTAAAAAAAAGGTGTTTGTTGGTCTTGAATGATATAATTTCTTCCTTTTCTTTCAACTTCTCTTCTGCTCTCCTTTCCTCGAAAAGTTTGAATGTCTTGAAATTGTAATTATTTTTGATTAGACACTTCCACAATTCAGAACTTCTTCTCTTCTTTCCTTGAAACCTTGATAGTTGTGATCATATGCATGCAAGAGCCCCATGGCAGTGAAATGCCTCGTTCCTCCACAGATGATGATGACGTGGCTGTGTACAAAAACTTTCTTCCAAGGTGTCTGTATTCTATTCAGTGATTTTCAGTCTTTTGTGACTCAAGTATCTTGAAAATAAGAAATAAGAAATGTGCTTATATAAATCTATTCTAAAATACAAAATATTGGAACAAAAATATCAAAACTACGTACCGAAGTCACAAAAACGCTGTGTGATCACTAAATTTCAAATTAGCTGGATGTCAGGGTTCCTTCTGACTCGCCCAGATGTCAAAATCTTGTACCGTGAATATTTCACAAAATAACTAGAACTATACTACTTCTCTTTACGTTCACTTAGAGTATGTTGCTAAAAGATCATGTTGACATCACCGAGTATAAAATTGGTACGCTCTGAATTTTTCAAAACATAGATATATGCAGACAGGTAAAATCTCGAAAACTGTTGCCCATGGATCCAAAAAACAGTGACATTTTTTCTGATTCATTTTTTTCTGTACAAGAATGTACTTGTGCAATAAATCTTGACTCATTTCTCCAATGAAGATTTTTTTCAAAATACTTTTTGACTCGGCTGACCAAACGAGGGATGGAAGTCAGCTACCCTGAATTGGCATATTTCATCAAATAAGTAGTTTCTTCTGCACAGGGTCTTTAAACATCTCCATTTTCCATTCTGAAGGGCAAACCCAGTTCACCCAAGGCGACCAAGGCCTCGGCAAAGTTAGTGAAGTACCGTTAGTAAGAGGTGTGTTCTCTTTCAGAATGAACCCTGGCTTCTTGATGAGTCACCAGCACATGCAGAAGGGCAGTCTGACTCATCATGGGGCCCACCCCGGCCTCATGGTTCAGCCGGGAGCGATGGGGCATCCGATGGGGCTAGGACTACCGCCATCGGCCATGCCCGGATCAAGCCTAGAAGCACTGAGGTGATGAAACTTTCTGCCTTCATTATACACATCATCTTATTTCAAACACAATCTATAGTATCTATTGGACAATTCTTGAACAAAATTTGAAAGAAAATATTTTCTTTGAATATTCATTTCTTCCATAATGGTAGACACTTGATGGTAGTAGGCCTATCTGTGGTTTTCATCGGGATGGAAATTGTTTTCCATTCAACTTCTGCAATCTTGGAACATTTTTAAATGTAGACAGATTTGTCATTGAGGAATTTTGGAAAGTAATTTCTGGTTCAGGCATGTTCATTTGTTTGGTGAATGAATATGTGTTTGATATTGTACTCGAGTGCTCTGTGTGATCTAGGTATTGAGGATGCTAATGCTGATCGAGGTTTTTATGTGAACATGCTGAGAAAACACCTTGGACTCATGTTTTACCTTCATTGTTTAAAAGGCTTTTATTGAAGTTTAATGGCAAAAGTCTCGATGATATTTGTGGTAATTAAGTATATTTTTTTATAATTGCTTGCCATATAGGTCTACCAGGGGTTGTTGCTATTTTCCCCCACTGAAAATCCCAATACAAAACACACAACCATACAGTACAGATAGCAACATTGGAGAAAATTTCATCAATATTAAAGAAAAACACTGATAGACCTAGTATCAGAAAGTACCGTTCACATGTTTTGGGGCCATTTTTACAATCATTGTGAATTTCAAAGGAAAGTTATGAAAGCTAAAGAGGAATATCAGAAAATCTAATTCCTATTGAAATCGAAGCATTGTACGTAAACTCATTTGAAAGGATAAACCAGTACTAGTTTTCAATTGAACTTGAAATACGCTTGAACCACATGCTTTTCAAGTGGATTAACAACATAAAAAAGACAAATACCACTGAAGAAAGTTTTATTGTGAGAATTTTAATAATAATTATGATGATAAAAATCGTTTTTCAACGTCTACAGCTGGTTATGACAATATACCCAAGTATTTATAGGTGAATATATAAAAAAGCAAACCAAATAAACCTCCCCAAAATACAATACTTGATGGGTTGGGCTTCAAAAAAATTAATTTTCTACAACTATGTCATTTACTAATTTGTATACAATTCGGAACAGCCGTTTTGACGAAAGTAATTTTTTAAACGTTTTTCACTCATCAAATAGATAGAAATAATTTCAGAAAAATGTTGCAGAGATGGATTCATGGCTCCCTAGGTTCTATAGGTGTGTAAAGCTTTCGATTATACTTCATATAAATATCTCGCTCATCTTCCAACGCATATGCCGCGTTTGCCTAGTTTACTTGAAAATTATAATCCTTGAAGCAATAACAAGCTTTGTATTCTCTGTTTTCACTGTTACACTTTTTCTTTTTTCCGAGCAAGGTAGCCTACCAGCTGTTCAGAAAATACTTATTTCATGCACTTGCAGATCAACGCACTGTAACACATTTCCCTCCTTCACCTCACCTAACATGTCGTCGAGGTGTCGATGCTGTGCTGAGCCCGCTATCGTGGCCCAGTCGTTGACCGCATCACCTGTCAGTCACTTGAAGTGTGAATAGAGAGCAATCAATGCAAGGCGTCACTGCAATCATAGAACAAATACAACTAGCTTGCTGCCCCGGTGGTCAAGTTAACTATCGCTAGCGGTAGAAACTGAAGTCACCGTTGGGCGTGGGTTCGAATCCCGCATCATAAGGCATGGGTTTTTGTAAATGTCCTTTCACCTGTCATCACTTCATCGTTTCATTATCATCCGCTCATTCGTACCCCCGTTTAACCTAGCTGTTGGTGGAGTCGTTAAGCAGCCTTAAAAAAAATACAACTAGCTGAAATTCAGAATTACTTGCTGCTTTGCAAAATCTTTTCCGTATAACATCTGTCATGTACATATTGATTCACCACCAGCTACTGACTCACTACTACTCAAGTGCTGTAGTTCGTGGATTTCAGCAATTTGTCGGCTTACTGTTCGATTTGAGTTTATGACTCACCGGGTGTATAGTACGAGCATATTCATTGTGAAGCGAACTACTTCTGTTTTGTGAAAGCACAATTATCGAGTTGTATTCAACTTATATTCCCCATGCTACACTCTTCACCGATTGGTCAAATGTATTTTCTCTACATGTTCAAATATTTGCCCTCATCAAAGTTGAACATTATCCCTAGGTTTGTATAAATAATATTATTGGCGGGTTGTAAACCTCGAGGATAGAGTAAGAGGGAGAGACCATGATGTGAATGTTGGTTGGTTCCGCAGGGCACACGCGCAAGCAGCAGCGAACCTGCAACAGCAACACAACCAAGGAGGAGGCTTGTCGCAGGGCATGATCGGGCACCCGTCGTTGGGCACACCGCCCAGCCACCACCACCCGGCTGCCAGGCATCCACAGCCCGCTCACGACGACCAGATCAAGGCTGAAGAGGCAAGTACCCGATGCATCAGACAACTGACCGCTAAATAAGCGCTGTAAAGTTCAATGGCAACTTGTTGATAGATTGACATTTCATCCCTCACAATTGGGTTTTGAACATTTTTTGGTCAACTGTTGAATAAAATCAAGAAATCGTTTGCATTCGTATAAGTCTACGTATAAAAGTATAAAGTCTCGAGTTTCTCAATGTTGTTGACTTTCAGACCTTGTTCCTGTTTTGGTGAAATGAATAGAATAGTTGATTTTGAATGAAAATAAGATCCCAGCAAATTATTTTAGTGTTATTTCTTCTACGCTTGTTGAAATATTTTGATTCTGATGTTTTGTACGCTAGGTGGAAGTCTCCGTTCAACCGGAAGAGGAGGAGATTCCGAGTCCTCAACATATTCCGAGAGGCCCAAGTCCCGAGCCAAAGATCGAGGATACCGAGTGCCACAGGAGCCAGTCAGCCATGTGAGTAGCCATCACACAGTTGATGTCGGATGAGAGAAAACAAAGACTCGATTTCACCAAACTTTAATTTGTTTTTGCGCTCCACAGGTAAACAAAAATAGAAATTGTGCTGCAAGTTGAATGCATACATGTCATCATCTGAATTGATACTCTATAGTTTTGGGGCAAGTCAGTTAGACTTCTTCTGAATAGAACCTAATGAGAATAAGCTATAAATGAAAAAATGGGAAAAAATATTTGCTCCAGAGAAATGTTTCATTTTTAAGGTATTTAAAAGCAAGAACGAAACACATCCAGTTGTAGCCAAAACGTCAAGCCTTGGCCGATCAAATATTTTTCCAAATGTAAAGGCTGGAATGTGAAATGAGAACTGAGCATCTAAATGTCAAGTTGAAACGTCTGCTTCATTTGCCTGCTTCATTTGCCTACTTCTTTCATTTATTTTGTCGGACCCTACTCCCATATAACCAGTGTTGTATTGTCCTAGATGGGCCATTTTCCTTCGTGGATGATTTATTCTTCCTGGTACCTCGGAAAACGATCGAAGATGTAATTCCCAGTTTAAGAGCAAGTTGTCAACGGGAGTAGATGACATACCTTTCAAAGTAGTCAAAGACATTTCGACAAGTATAGTACACGTCCTAGTCGATATTTTTAATTGTTCACTAACTACTGGTGTGGTTCCGACTGATTTCAAGCTAGCGAAAATAGTCCCTATCTTCAAGAAAGGAGCGAGAGACGATATGTCTAATTACCGACCTATTTCTCTTTTGCCTGCCTTTTCCAAGATTCTAGAAAAACTTGTGTTCAATAGACTCAGCCATTCTTGTGAATCATGTAACATTTTGTCAATTCATCAACACGGCTTTAGAAAGGGTAAAAGTACTGTTACAGCAGCATACGAGTCAATCTAGAAAATTCTTGCTGCTAAATATAAGAAACAATATTGTGTGGGTATATATTTCGACCTCTCCAAGGCGTTCGATACCGTTGCACACAGTGCCTTACTGAATAAACTTGAATTCTATGGAATCCGAGGAATACCCCTCGAGTGGATCAAGTCGTACTTAAGTGAGAGAGCCCAGTGCGTTCAAGTACTCTCTGATGGTCCTTGTGGCATATCATCGTGGAGACGAGTAAGCATCGGAGTCCCACAGGGATCTATTCTGGGCCCTTTACTGTTTTTACTTTACGTAAATGACCTTTCAATAACAGATAAAAATATCCACGTCACCCAATACGCTGTCGACACTAGCTTACTTGTGGTAAGCAGCGATCCAGTCCAGGCTCAGGTTAGAGCTAATTCTGCAGTAAACAGTCTGTGTGAATGGTTCCACGTGAATAAATTAACAGTGAACAACAATAAAACAGTCGTGATCAATTTCTCTGGAGTGGACTGGGAACCCGTCATAATAAACCAGAATAAAACTCTATGTGTAAACAACTCGACGAAATTTCTTGGATTTGATATTGACAGACACATGAAATGGATAATTCATATTAGAAATGTATGCACGAAACTCAAGAAAATCATTTTCAAAATTAGATCCTTGAGAAATGTTTTGAGATTACTTGATGTAAGAATATTTTATTTATGTAACTTCGAATCAAGTATGCGCTATGGAATAGTCTTTTGGGGGGGTGCATGTAAAAGAGAGATGAATAGAATGTTTAAAATACAGAAGTATTCAATCAGAGTGATTCTAGGTATGAAGAGAAGTGACAGCTGCAGGGGTAAATTTAAAGAACTGAATATTTTAACTGCCTCATGTCTCTATATTTCAGAAGTTGTGTGCTTTGTCAAGATGAATTTCAATTTGTTCAAGAGGAATGCAGAGCACAATCATAACACTAGGCTTAAACACAATCCAATAACTGAACACCACCGTACAGTATTATATGAAAGTGGTTTGTACCATACTGGTGTGAAGTTTTTTAACGCTTTACCTCGAGACATTAGCTCCGAAAAGTCTTTCTTTTGTTTCAAAAAAAATGTTGAACGATATCTATTAGAAAAAGAATTTTATAATACTGACGATTTCTGTAAGAACTGATAGCGTGACGTGATATAGTCTTAAGTAAACTTTATAAATCTCACGGTTGTTGACGAAACATAACATTGTATTAATGTGTACTGTGAATAAAAATCTATCTATCTATCTATCTATTGCGTTTTTCATGTTGTATCATTGATGGGTTTCAGCTTCCTCCGCCACTGGAACCGCGGCGATTTCAACTCTTGCACTCGCACGGACCTGACGTTCAAGCCGGTGCCTGATTCAAAGCTGGCACGCAAGAGAGAAGAACGACTGCGCAAGCAGGCGGAGCGAGAACGAGAGGAACGCGAGAAGGCAGCTGCCCAGGCCCAGGTAGTACGTCAAGTGAGCACAAAACATTACACTTCTTAGATATAGTGGACTCTTCTACTCTTCCAACGACCTCGGTGGCTCATTATGCCAGGAGGCTTATTCTGAAAACCGATTTCCATCATACGGAAATGGAAGCGACCGCTTTAGAAGCGATTCGGCTGTATTCGTATTCTGATATTTTCTTTCGGCCCATAGCCATCGAATCCGTTTCGGTCGTGATGGAATCTATTTCTGCAAGGCGGTAGCGCCCGAATTCGAATGCGTGTGTTTACTTTACAAGTTTCAGTGTACTTTTTTCATTATATGTTTCATGTGCTTTAATACAAACAGAAATTACATCGTGCTATAATGATAAGTTAATAATAATTAGAGACAATATAAACCCATACTTCAGTGATTTTTCAGGCCTATCTGTCAAAGTTTTAAATTGTTTGATTAGGCTTTAATAGCGTAAGATCTAGGCCTAGTGCAGTAGGCCTATACATAAGTGTTTGTGTTTTACATATGTGTTCAACCTACCAAGATAATTTGCATAAGGTAAGAATTACAATCTTGTATATTATAAAAGGAGTAATACTTTTCCAGTGAGGTTATGTCAGTCACCTGTCTTGAGGGTCATGACCTAAGCCTTTGATTTTGGATGTTAAATTCAAAGCATAATCCTACAGGGGGTGGGTCGTACTCTCTATTACCTCTAGACATACTAACTAGGCCTAGGTCTTTCCATGATTCTTGTGATGTATCACATGATGTAGTGACACCAACTGACTTTATTATAATGTGAAGAAGTTGTGCCGACTCACATAGGTCTGTATATATATATATATATATATATATATATATATATATATATATATATATATATATATATATATATATATATATATATATATATATATATATATATATATATATATATATATATATATATATATATATATATATATATATATAGGCCTATATGCAAAAGGAAAGAACGAGTTTTGAAGCCCACAGTTTGAAATGTCTTAGTTTTGATTGGCCAATAAGTTTACACTCCGGTGGCTCAGTCGTCGAGAGTGTTCGTATGCGATATATCGAATTTCTTCCAAATCCTGTGCTCAAGAATTCATACCCATTTCGAATGCGTTTAAGAATCGCTATTTCCATGGAATATATTTTCGATCGCAATGGGACCCAAAGCGAAATCGAAACGGATTCGATCGCATGGAAATCGACGGACATTTTCAGAATAAGCCTCCAGGGCTCCGCTTAAGAAAATGAAGTCAGTTCGGGCGTGGGTTCGAGTCCCGCCAGGCCTAATGAATGTTTTTTTTATAAGCCTCGTTCATCCGTCATCTGCTCCTTCACATCTGCGAATGACTCGGCTGTTGATGTGTTGTTAGGTAAGCGATATCTACTGCTCATGTAGGAAAAATGTAAAAATTATATTTCTGATCGAAGACTGAGACTTTATACAGTTGATTAGAAGAGCGTAGCGATGACTTCCTTTACACATACTGAAAAAAAATGAACTTCGTTTTTATGTTCTTTTTTTTCTGTAATTTTGTATGCGGCATACAGGTCAGGAAAAAAGACTTGTCGACTCCAAACTTTTTTGAATTTTGGTGTCACACCAGAATAGGTTCGGATTGTTTTTCAGAAAAATCGGTCGACCGGTTTAACCTGAAAAAATTTGGAAAGTTAGGAAAATCCCCATAAGAATAACCCATGAGGAAAATACTTGAAAAACGAAAATTGTTCAAAAGCTTTCAAATTCATACATAATATGAAAACAACTATCATACACATTGTCGATGAATTGTACAATATTCGGATGAGATATAACGGAGAAAATGCAATAAAAGTATCCATTTCATCGAATATCAGGATCAACATTATTGCAAAGTGTACATGCAACAGTTTGCACTATAAATATCAACAAGTTGCAGATGAGGTTTTTGAACATGTGAAGTACCGTATTTACATGCATATAAGACGCACCGGCTTATAAGACGCACCCCTCCTTTTCAGGTTTCATTTTTGGAAACCTTTTTGTTTACTCATATAAGACGCAGTATCATATTCCCAATATTTGGTGTCATAATCATGATTCAGGATAGCTTGTAACCACAAAAGAAGGTTCCATCCCTTCACTCTATACCAGAGCCACTCTATTTGACAATAAACAATATTGATAATATATCTTCCAAGTTTAGATTCATTTTTATCCATCCTATAGTGTTGAAAGAGTAGCGCCCTATAGACTCAGTTATCACCCATATAGCACACTTCAAGGCAAGTATTGTTGATTGATGATAAACAGATGTGTCAAAGTGTTTGTCTTGGTATTCAGTGTAACATGATCCAGAGTCTGACCTCCTGACCTCTAATGGAGGAAAAAGGCATAAGGATATTTTATGAGTATGTTTGTTATCTTTTGTTGACACATTTACCACAGTATTATATCCCGACAATTGACGATTGGGGGTCTACCATATGCTTTAATATCGAGGACCATCCCTGCATACAATCTGACTACGATTGTGGGTTCGCCCTATGCTTTAACACTGGATGACCGGCAGTGTTTCACGGGAACTGTTTTTGCGATGTTTTATCATCAGAGAAAAACAGTTTTCAGCGAGCGGGCGTAAATATATCACAAAATGTGACAGTTTTTTTGGTCACTTACTTTTATAAGACGCATGTGACTTTTTGATGACTTGAAAATGGAAAAAAAGTGCGTCTTATATGCGTGTAAATACGGTAATCCAAGGTCTGTAGATTAGATTGAGCGGACAAAATATTTTTAATCCCAGATTTTCATACTTCTACGCTCATCTCACAACGCACATTATGCGTTTTCTTAGTATTGATAATAATTAACGGTCGTACGTAATACTGTGAATCCTCTGCACCATTCCCAGATCCATTGTTTTTCCACTTCTATAATTTATTTTGTCCAACCCTGGATCATGAATCATTTTCTTGCATGAATGGTTCATTTTTCCTGGTCCCTTGAAAATCAATATATAGAGATTTCACTGTAGACCTATTATTTTTGTTGTTCATGTTTTTTGTGCTGTGTGTTTGAACTTGGTAACATACTGACAGTGGTTATGTCCTTCTCGGGATTTGAAAAAAAATTACATGAAAAATATTACATACCATTAAACACTCCATGTGCACTAAGCCAAATTTGGCTTATATGTGGTAAAACAAAAGAATGAAGAACCTTTCCTGTAGGCTTTACCCTATATAGTTTATAATATAGCAATCAATTTGTATCAATTATAGCACCATTCTTCCACAATATACTACGAATTCTTCTAGGGCAGACTTCTTATAGTTCCGAGTCTTGCTTCTACTTCTTCCTCCTCTTCTTCACTACCACGATCCTATGCTTCTTTCTTTCTTCCTTTGAGTTTCCTCCACTGGTCTTCATCTTCCCAACATCTCTCTTTTACCACTTCCCCCCCATTTTACTCGTCGGTTGAGAACCCTGTACTTTACTCCCTCCTGCCACCTTTCACTAAATCTTCTGACTCGTCTCTCAACTACATTGTTTTCTGCTATCTCAAACGTTGCTATCTCAAACGTTGCTCTCGGTATTCTCGCATTTTCTATTCATCCGATATGCCAACACCACGTAAGTCTCTACTTGAAGTAGTAGTACAGTAAATACTGTCGGTAGCTGTAGTGTGCATAACAAGTGGCTTGTCTGATAACAGCGCAAGATTGCCACGCCGGACAAGCCGGAGGGATCCAAGCCGCCGTCTCGAGGTCCCATCGAGACGATCACCTCGCCCTATGACCGCTTCACCCCACGCGGCCAGGGCTATCCCGACACGCCTGCGCTGCGACAGTTGTCCGAATACGCTCGACCTCACGCCGCCTTCTCTCCCGGACATCTCCAGAGAGCTTCCGCACTCGGTACGCTTAAACCCAACTAGTTGGAATGTAGAAAGACCTATCTGTTAACGATTTTTAATTACCGGTACCATTTTTTTGTGTTCCATGTTTTTGGGTCTCGAAATTGGTCACACGACAAAAGGAGTTTCACATTTCACATCCATGTAATAACCACAATGATATTGTTGGAAAGAGACATTGTAGCATTTTTGGAATAATATTCGGGATTACAGTAGGGAAACCATCCAACCAAGGAAAATCTAATGTTAGTTCTAATGTAATCTAATGTATGATCTCTTTTAATGCCTCTTGTCAAATCTGTATTCTCATTTTGGTGATAATTATCTCATCTTTTTATTAGTAAGTACAAATATTTAATATTACAGTAGTGTATAATCATGTATCTGGGATCATTATACTTTTTTTGGTAATAGCACAAAAACTATTATATTCATAAACCGGCTTGGTTATTAAGTAAGTAGGATTTATTCATAAGATATTACAGTAAACCCTCGTTAATCTGAATTCCAAGGGACAAATGAGATTCAATGGAGTCGTGGGTACAGAAAAGTGTCAAAAGACCAATGCTGTGATGAAAAACCGTAGTAGAAACCGATGACTAAATTTTATCTCGAAATCATGACGGGCAACAAGGGAAAGAATCGAGAGTGGGGGCCATGCTGAAGTCTTTAACCATAGACATTTGATGATGATGATCAATTGGACTTTAATGAAGATGTGTTTGTATCCAGGGTTGCCACCCCAATGCATCGATCCCATGCTGCACTACCAACTGAACAATATGTACGGACCTGGAGCAAGGGAACGTCTGGAGCTTGAACATCTGGAGAGGGAGAAGCGAGAGCGTGAGATGAGGGAGCTGAGGGAGAGGGAGTTGAACGATCGACTGAAGGACGAACTGATGAAGAATACTGGAGGCCCGAGGATGGCTAACCCACTGGATCCGCACTGGCTTGAGATACACAGAAGGTACGGACACCACTAGACTCTACATTACTGTACGTCGTTGTAGGCAATCTATCAGATCTTTAGGGCCCTCATTCCTGTACCATATTATCCCAGATCAACTTGAACCCGTGCTATACCTTATTTTTAGCAAGGTTCAATGTGGCTTTTGAATTAGCTGTTAGTAAAAGCTATAATACTGCTTTTCTGCTGACTTTTTTTGGTACCATCTTATTGTATATCACGTTTTGCATGGGCTTGTGTTGGTCTGGGTTTATCTGGCACAGGAATGAGAGCCCAGGAGTTGCCCAATCCGTAGCCTTGAATACTTATCCTTTCCTTTGACGGACGTCATGGAATAATTATCTATATTAAATTTTCCTCGTACAGAACATGGTTTCACAGAGTTAGACTGGCTTGAAAATACAGTGAAACCGTGGTACTTGACTCCTGGATCCAACATTTTCCTAGCATCATTTTTAATTCTCCCACCCTACTTCCATAGAACTGTTCTGACATTTTCCTGCATTATTGATTTTGTTTCCCTGCTCCTCTGAAAAACAAATAATAGAGGTTTCGTTGTAATTCAATATAACATGATGGGTAGACCTAGTGTACCCAAGTTAATGCCTTACAGTAATCTATTTCGAAGCTGGAGAATAGCTTTAGTTGTTGAATGCAGTGAAACCTCAATGCATTGTTTTTGAAAGGCCAATGGAAAAAAACATTCCTTCCATGAAACCATTAAAAAATAAAAAAAACACTTCTAGGTAGTACAGTATATTTTTATTGTCAAAACTTGTAATTCTACTCGAGATCATAATGTCATTCTTCTAAGGTCTATATTAATTATCGTCACTATTTTCACATCACTTTTTGAAATAGTCTGAAACACGTGTCTGCTTGCATGCCGCACTACTTTTCAGGTCGAAGATCATCTTCTCTACGGACATAACAATATCAATATCCTTTTCTGAAATGTCATGAGAATGAAAAAATGTATTGTGCTTTGTATTGTATTTTCATTATACTTGTGTTGCGTGGTGTCTTCATGCCATCCCTCCTCAGAGCGCTACTGTAATGGTCCCTTGTGATTGCACGCGTTGGTAAGCAATTTGTCTAGCGGGACAGCGTGGCGCCACTTGATGCATTGTTTGGTGTTGCCAGGTTCGCAGGGCTGGGTCCTGGCCACCCTCAGAGCGCTGCTGCTACGGCAGCTCTCAACCACTACAGTCTGTACCAGGCGCAGGGCGGGCCGGGCCAGGCGGCACTCACGCAGCTGGAGAGAGAACGTCTGGAAAGATTAGGTACGCGCGCATTTATTCTGCACTGTTTTCGACTGTTTGATTTATTTATCGTTTGCTGAACGACCTGTCCAACAGCTGGGTTCTTTGGGGATATGAATGAACAGGCAATAATGAAACTGTGGTGTGATAAGTGAAAGGACGGTCACAAAAACGTGCCTTTAGCGAGACTTGAACTCATGTTCAACGTGCGACTCTGGTTTCTAAATCGGTGTCTTGAGTGCCTGAGGTACGAAGAGTGGCAACTATTGGCGAATCTGTAATGTAACGTAGCGTTGTTGTGTCAAATTTCCATTTTCTCCAAGAAATGGTTATTAATTTGTAAGGGAAATGAGTTGGCAGAGCTGTAAACGTGCCTCTCATGGCGATTTATTGTTGTGTGTTCCAACTGCCTTTCTGACTCCAGTGTCTAATGCTAGACACGGGAGTCAAATCGGGTATGGAAGGGTCTGACTCCCACATAACGTATGGGTTTTTGTAAGCATTATCCGTGTATCACTTGCTCATTTGTACCTCCTTAATGACTAGTGGTTGCTTAGGAAACAATAACTTTCACCATCTTGTACATTTTATGTTGGATTTGTCAGGAAGACTGCTAATTTGACGCTCGCCTCTAGTAAATCCTCTTATATTGAATAATTAGTATTAAAAATAGCTTAAATATAATGCCTTTGTAGTATCATTTTAGTAATTTTGTAGAATGTATTTAAGAGTAGTTGATCTGGTGTTACCACAATTTGTTCATTCACTGGTCCAAGAGCTTCTCTCACCAGCCACCAGTATAGGAGTTGCCTTGGGGAATCTAAGGCAAGCTACGCTAATTCATCGAATGTATATGTGTACTTTGTCTAGGTTAACTTGTTCTGTAAAAGTATTACACATTGATAAAACGTCACTGTCTGTACTAGCAAATGTTCAAGACCGTGGTTTGATTAGGCACGTAGTAGGCTTATTTGGAGAAGATTATTCTTGTTATAGATCGTAAGTAAACGGTATATGAAACAATGAATGCATCAGGCTGGAGAAAAATATAAATTGAATGAACAGACACAAGATGGGTATTGAATCGGCATACGTAACTCAGTTGATAAGGCACTTGGGCCCTACTATACCAACTGATGATTAGTCATCAATTAGTTCATCATTATTCATGGTTAGAAAATAACATACGTGACCAAGGGTGATAACCAATTACGTAGTTCATAATTACATAGTTACTTGATTGTCTAATTCACTAGTTATCAGTTGATACGAGTTCGCGTTGATAGAAAACACCAAAACCACAAGAAAATGTACATCTAATTATTGTAGGTTAATAACAATTATTTGATCAAAAGTTGTCAAAAATTGAAAATCAACAAAGAAATATGGTACATGCACAGTTGAATTATATTCATCCAGCATTGCACCAACAAGTAAGTATGATTATGTGATGATTTTTATTGCAGTTGGATTGTGACATTAGTCAAAAGTTTCTATCTTTTTATATTGGATTTAACGGCGCACTGTAATGATAGTGAAGATCTATTGGCGTTGAATGGATGATTAATGGGATGATGAGATGAAGCTTTCTTGGGTAATGGAAAGGAAGCGGTCGTGGCCTATATTGTGGGAACCGTCCTGGCATTAGTCTAGACTACAGAGAGAAACCACGAAAAACCCCTGTTAAGGAGGACGGCGGCAGGGATCGAACTGGGTCCGAAAACCCCTCGCCTCTCAGATCACATGAAGCGAGCGCGTTAACCACTGCGCTGCATGTGCCAGTGGGTTTCTATCAATTTCATTGTCTTGGACAAGGAGGATGCCCAAGCAGATATATAAAAATCACTGTCAAAAACAATGGCCGTATCTCGGTCGCAAATGAGTGAATTTTTTCAATAAAAGGGAAAATTGCTCAGATTTCATTTTCAATGCGTATCTTCAAAATATAATAATCTAAATTCCTCAAAGATTTTAATTAATTCAGTAATGATCATTTAACTTGTATTGTTACCTCGGCGCAGGTTATGATACCTTTTAGCTCGGATTCCCCTGACGTGGCTCAGACCTATCACCCTAACAAAGCTAGTAGTGGGGGTAATGTAGCGGGGGAAAAAGCTGCAACGTCAGCCTCATCTCTAACTGACATGGAACTGATATGACAAGAGGTTCTACTGTACACTGAATCAACTGTCATCACCAGGCGATGTTTCTCCGCACCAGAAACAATACCAAGAAGAGATAATTCGTCACCGATTGTTCGCTGTGAACTTAACACTATTTAGCTTAATTGTAGTGTTTTTCAACTCCTACTCTTCAGGTATTCCGACCGGGCCCCACGGACCCCCCGGGGGCCCCCATCCCCACGGCCACCCCCACCCATCGTCGGTGGCGGCCGCCCAGCTGGAAGCTGCGGAGAGGCTCGCTCTTGCGACCGACCCCATGGTTCGGCTCCAGATGGCGGGGATCAGCCCCGAGTACCACGCTCATACACACGCGCACACTCACGCGCACAGTCACACGCACCTACACCTGCATCCTGGGCAGCAGGCGCAGCAGCAGGCGCAACAACAGGCGCAGCAAGAGGCTGCTAACGGTGCCGCTGTGTTTCCACTGCCAGGTAAACTGACTGAACCAACTATTCTCATGCCTCCAACTGTTCCTTCACGAATCTGTATGAGCTACGCACGGCTCGCTTTTATTGCATTTATTGGTTATCAGCTAATAGATTGAGTACGGCCACGATGATGCTGCAGTACCGCGTTTGATTGTGAACTCGCTGTGGTCGAACCTTTTGTTTTCATGAAATAATATTCTTTCCAATATCTTGCTCTGGATTCTGAAATACTAAATTGAAATATAAAGTAATATTCCCATGAGAGTTAATATTTCGAGGGATTGGTTATGGCGTAGAGAAGCTATATTCAGGGTCAGTTGGTTTAGGTTGTTGTCTTCTTCTTGAATGTTACTCTCTTGTATTTAGGTGTAGATGAAGAAGGTTTATACTGCTTTTTTTTCCAAGAAAAGGTTTCATTTACTAGTGCTGGCTTTGGGTACCAGGGTCGGGTATAGGTATTGCGCATACAGGAGGCCGTTACAGCAAGCTCAACCTCAAATAGTTGTTCCTATTTTATTCTGCATCTCCAGCCAGAGTCATGATCCTCTTGTAAACCTGGTATAAAACTTGAATTTTCTTGAGATATCCTGACACCCCTCCCCCCTCCTTTGCATGTGGTAAATGGCTTATATTTGTGGGCTATTGCAAAAATTAGAATTGGAGCAGGAATTGGTAGAAGCGGGCAAAAAATGGTTTCTTGATTTTCTCCCAAAATGACCCGAGTAATTTCGGTGGTTACCTGGTTCCTAATTTGTTACCCGATGGCATCAATAATATTGACTGAAACATTACAACTTCAGTGTGTTGATCGACTTGTTGAATTCAAGACCGCTGACAAAATTTTTCACTGCTCGGTATTACTTCTATAGTGTTGAGGATTTTATAAACATAAATACTGTCATTTAGTTGTTCAACTCAAAATTGAAAATCAAACTAATTACTTGATAGGGCTTATACAGTTATTTTCTTCTCAAACTGTGGCTATGAATAAATTGATGAATATGAGATCAGTAGAATGTTTTTTCATGTAAAATTGACCAAATAATTTTTATTAATGTACCGTATCGTCCCGAATATAAGCCGAGGGTTTTTCTCGAAATTGCGAGTCCAAAAGTCACCCTCGGCTTATATGCGGATCTCGGCCTAAAATCGGTCAAAAACACGTTTTTTACTAAATATAATTGGGCGCACTACACATGCACACTCTTAACAATGGAATCAACTTGAAACTGCAAAATATTCCACTAAAAACACGTTTAATAAATGTTTTACCACGAAGAAGCATCATTTTCCCATTATCCATCAATTTTATTTGACGCGCAGTAATAAACAAAGGCACGTTGAGCTGATGGCTGCATGGTCTTGTCAGACCTTGACGAGTGGGCGAGCCATATGACGATCGCGCGTCATCGGCACTAGCCGAGTACACACGATCGTGAGGCCCCTAGCAACGGTTTCTCACACGCAGTTGGCATAGCTTCCTCACGCGCGCAATACGAAATTGACTAAATTCCAACTCGGAAGAGTGATGATTTACGTGGGAAGGAAATAAACCCTTTTTTCAATTGTCGATCTAAAAGTTGGGGGGTCGGCTTATATTCAGGGTCGGCTTACATTCGGGACAATACGGTAATTGGGCTACAGATCTGGATTTATCTTGAGGTGGCTTCATCTTGGTAGATCTGTTTCTACCGTGACGACTGTCATGAAGTTGTTATACCGCCAGTGGGCTTTGAGTGACGGGTGATGTGTTTGCAGCGTCCGGTGCCGGCGGCTACCCACGGCCCAGCCTCCTCCCGCCCGGGCGTGAGGGGATGGGCTTGCACCACCCTGGTGACATGCTCCGCGGCGGTCCAGGCTACTCGGAACAGCTGTCCCATCAGCTGGCAGCCCACGAACAGCTGCAGCGGCAGATGCTGATGGAGCGCGAACGCTTTCCTCATCCGCATCCGTCGCTCGTGGCTCACCAGCACGAGGAGTACATCAGGTAAGCCATCTTTCGCTTGGTCCTCTTCGACTAGCCAACTGTCCAGCAATACGGGAGCGCTGAAGAGCGTATACCGGAACTCGGTCGGGTAATCAAGGGCCGGGGGTACTTTTCAATGGATGTAAGTAAAAGTGGTCAGGGGTTCAGGTAAGGTTTGACAGCATATACAATGTCACACAACCTAGTATACTTTATTCCGGTATGTATGCTCTTCAGGCTATCGTAACTGATTAACAATGTTATCAGTGTAGAGAGGCAATTTTCAATATAGTTTAAACCGTATATTTTCCCGTTGGTAACAATACATCAATTCATTTTTAATTACTATACTAGATTGAATGAGATTATTTATAAGGTATTGGAATTTAAAATACTCTGGTGTGTAGAGGAAAAGAACCAGAGGCTATATATATAACTTGGGCTGAAAGGGAAAGAAAGAACGGCAGCGTAACGATGACAGTGGATCTAGTAACTCATCGTGGAAGGTGCATTGACGGAACAGATTTATACACCTGTACAATAAATTGATGTTTCGGTAGGAGACTTCTGCAGTAGCCGTGTTAATATATCTCGTCTTTTTATATATATATATATATATATATATATATATATATATATATATATATGTTCTTTCAATGGACTTTCTTGATTAGTTGCTTGAATCTTCGTCATTCTGTACCTTTTCTACCTTTTCAACACAAGTTATTTATTAAAACACTCGTGTATCTTACCTGTGATGTGTTGTAATCACTCTTGATGTATTGTTGTCTAGTTGTGCAACGTATCACTGTTGAAACTATCTCACGGGACTCTCTGGTTTCAGACAACAACGAGACCGCGAGATGAAAGTACGGGCCTTAGAAGAAGCTGCACGTGGGTCAAGACAATGAGACAGGGTCCCTTCGGATGACTGATCTCTGCGGACGTCTGCTCGAGTTTAGTGCGGCAAGCGAATCGACAAGAAACGAACGAGAGGGCTTACCGACCGTAGCCAAGGATTAAACCTTAGCGACCAATATATATAGTAAAGCGTTTTCAAAGAACTCAATATTAATTACAGTCTATAATCATTTTGTCTCTGAATGTTTGTCATTGTGTGGATGTGTCGATGTAGTAGGCCTAGTCCGTTCTATTTATATTCTTAGGTCTTCCGCACTCCAACACTTACTCTACTTGTTTTGATCGTGGCTACCAAGCCAGTAGTGTGATGCAGCAGTAGCTAGCCTGGTTACTGGCAAAGTGTACCTGTAGATGAGAAAAATTAATAGAGACATTTTTGCTACCAAATTTTGATTTTTGATAATTTTTTACATAGCATTGGTATCAACATTAAATGTGATGAGATGGCCAAAGATACACGAAATAAGAGATGCCAACCCACATGCGACATAATTCACCTAATATATGTTTGTCTACGAGAACGTGTTTGCCTTGATAGTGTGGCAACAATGGCGGAAGTATTCGGGCTCAGCGTCGAGTCTGGCTTTCCGTTTGTGTGAATATAACGTCACTGTAACCCAACTTGAAGGATTATCTATTTGTTTTGTTTGGACGAAAATGCTGATCCAGAGAGTCAGACATTTTTAGAGACAAATTAAAATGAATGCTAATAAACAAATGAAGTATATAAAATATAATTACATATCTGCAAGTCATAGGTATGATATATTAATATATAAATATACTAAACTAATAAATTGTGATTTTTCTTTGGCTTTGCCACATTGTAAGTGATTTTATAGCCTGTCATTATTCACTTGTCGTAAATTAGCGTTAAAATGAATAATTATTTATATTTGAATATTATCTACACAATAATATAAATCTAATAACATACTTTATCAAGTGCTTCTACGATCTACCTATCATAGGCATTAGTTTTGTAGAGAAAGAAAGAGCATACAGCATAATTGAAGAGAGATTATTTGAGTATTTTTATGTATGTTCAGTGGTGGGTGCATTTTTTTAATACTAAAAGATAAACACAAAACATGTTTTGAACATGCAACTTTTAAGTTGATTTATTAGTCATACTACATAATGATACAATTACAGTCTAGAGAAATATTCAAGTGGATTAGGAAATGAATCCAAGAACTGCCCTATATGATTGTGTTCTATTGTTGATAGAGCGTCACTTTTAGTAAGCAGTGCATTAAAATGTCACTGTTGACTGCCTTTGTTTGACACAATTGAGATAACTGAGATACTAACAGTGTACTGTAGTGTCGCTGATTGCCAAGTGAAGTCGGTACCGGCAATATTAGATAGTATCTTGGTGGTTTTACTCAGTAGTGGACAGACTGGTTTCTTGGGCACAACCTTTGTTCAGCTATCTCAGTTCTATATGCACGGATCACTGACGTGTCACAACGTACTAGCAGACATCATGTTAGGCTGAAAAGTCAATACTCGAGTGAGAAAATAAGTTTCCAAAGAAATATATGTAAAACGTAGCACAATGTAAACAATTGTGCTATTCTGTGTGTATATCAGTATTGTACATCCATGCCTGGTCATGGCAACATAGCCTTCTCTCGAGTGATTTCACTCCTTGTTCTAAGTGACAGACAAGTGCCCCAATTGATGTGGAAGTATTAACCAATCACAGTCAGTTTGCTATTTCTTACTTGAAAGAAGCGTACATTGTAAACATTTCAGTTTCTCAACTTTTCTCACGTACTCCTTTTTATTATTCCTGTGGTATATTACTTTTGGATTTGGTTCATTCCTAAATCCTCCGTTGTATGGGGCACATTTATAACTAGCGCAATAGCGCTTCAGTTGTAATATTTTATTAGTTCATCGGTTGTCAGTAAATGCCGTGCAATAAAAAGGTCGTGCCAACCAAACCAACGTTCTGAAACAACTTAACTGCCTTCGCTAACTTTTTTATTTATTTCTAGTATCGTTTGCACATTTTAGTACATCTAGATAGGAGATTTGAGTATAACCTACATAACATTGTAAAAGGTAAATACATTATAAATATATAGGTACTGCACACTTTTCCGATCTTGTGATTGTATATATAGAAACCTCATTTCCATGTTTTCTCACAACTATTTCTATTCTGAACATTTAAGGAAACTTGGTTTCTTTATTTTCAAATAGAAATGGTTATTACGTGCACCTTGTTTTCCTAATGACTTGATGAGGGTAAGGCAGTGAGCCACCATCAAGTGTGTTGCCTAGTACAACCAGCTGCCAGTGGAATCAAGCGTACAGCTTGATGTTGACTTGATTTAACATTTTTTTCATTAGCATGAATTTCAAAGCAACTGAATATTCATGTATTCTTTTCTGGAGCGACTTATGTTTATATATATACGTAGTATATATATTTCCCTGACGAGGCGGTATTTTTCAGTGATAATAATATACATCCTATCAACATCACGTGCTATACTTTCCAACAGAAGTCATGTGCTCATATATATATATATATATATATATATATATATATATATATATATATATATATATATATATATATATATATATATGTGTATATATATATATATTTTATAGACGCACACAGAGAAACTTCTGTGCATCAACCCTAGATCCATCCTTTGTTATATTCTACTCTACTTCCTAATGAAGTAATGATCATTGTTGAATTTTCTTATATGGATTCTCTGTTATTTCTAGTCTCGTGAAATATGGTAGAGGTTTCACTGTATATAGGCATACGTATTGTTGCAATAGTCACTTTAGAATGCATACGTATGTATATATATATATTTTTTATATTGGGTTTAACGACGTTTGTATTAATAACTAAGATCTATTGGCGTCGTAGTAATGAGATGATGAGGTGAAGGCTTTACGTGATGGAATGTGTGTGGACGCAGAGTGTATTTAATGTGGATTCTGATAAGTGATGCCTAGTGGTATTATCCCTATATTATGGGCGCAAAATGACCTCGCTATCGACGCGCCTTTAAACCCTAAAACTAACTAACCGAATATTATACCCAATTTTTACTCCAAAAACACAGAAACGTTGAAAGTGAAAGCGGTCAATTACTATATTAAACAGACACGGACGGAACAATATATGTACTGGATTTTTGTCTGAAACTAAACTACTTGTGTCAATCTGTACAAGTAGGGCTCAGCCCAACTCTTTCATGCCTGACTGCAGTTTACCATGATTGGCTAATTTTGGGAACACAAAATTTAATTCTGTATTGATGGTGCTTTTTATGATGGTGCTTTATATATTGTACATGGCTAATAATAAAGACATTATAGATATTACTAATATTGCTGATCCACATACTTTTGTGGATGTGGATCTGCACAGATTATCCATCGTTAAAGGGAGCAGTCTTGACCTATATATTGTAGGAATCATCCCTGCATTAGCCTAGACTACTTAGGTAAACCGTGAAAAAAAACCTCTAAAGATGGATGGTGGCGGGGAAATGCATGAAGCGAATGTGTTGGCAACTGAACTATGTGTGCTGGTATATATATATATATATATATATATATATATATATATATATATATATATATATATATATATATATATATATATATATGTGTACATATTATATGAATTTTGTGAAAGGGAAAGAGAACAAACAGCAGCTTACCGAGGTTCACAAGTAGATGGGCCTACTTCTGGTGGAGAGTCGTTGATAGAACACAGAGATGAACATTTTTTACACACCAAATTTTATATTTGACATTTTTGCTGTTGCCTTGGTCACAGTAGAGTATATATACATATATATGTGTATATATATATATATATATATATATATATATATATATATATATATATATATATATATATAAATGGATAGTGGTTTTAAATTAGGATCCATTAATTATCGAATATTACCTGCCCGGTACCGAAGTAGAGAATCTACTTTCTGTAATTTACTTGTGAAATAGATGAACTATATACATAATATATATATATATATATATATATATATATATATATATATATATATATATATATATACATATATACATATATATACAGAGAGAGAGAGAGATTCTTTTTGTCCTTTGGTATAATTTTCGTTTGTGTGGGAAGCACATAAGTATATGCTCACTAATAATACTCGTAAATTAAGAGTACCTATTACAAAGTGGAAACAGACAGACAATACTTGATGGGAGTTTGAAGTTGAACTAAGGGATTCCCTCCCCTCCTCCCCTAACCCAATTCAATTTTATAGCAATTTGCTGCCCGTGGGTGCTGTAGGGCCATATAGTATGTCCATTGCCTCTTCAGCCGACATCCCTCTGAAGGCTCTTTTTGTAGTGCGCGAGTATAGGCAACTTATGTTGCTGTTGTGTATGCGGAATGCCATTTACCCATGACTCACAGGGACGGGTGGATCAGTCGCTATATTGTATGTATGTATATAAGTCTTTATTTGGTTAATATTTGTATGACTATGATATAATAAAATAGAATTTGATATGATAATAAATGTACAACGATTACTCAAAGTGGGCGGGAATGGTCATTGAAATCATTGGTCATTGAAAGTGGTCATAATAATGATACAAATTATCAATGACTAAGAGAGTAATAGGAATATTATGATACACGACTAGGGTAATAAAATAATGTAATAAGGACTATTAACTTCTGAAATCGGATAATTTACGGTAACGGTAGTCGAAGCAATTCAGTTTTAGATAGTAATTAAAAATGTTTTAAACATGTTTTGTCAAATTATTTGGGCGATTTTGATCGGGTTTCCGCCTATCCGCTGTCACTTGAGCTCTTCTCTTACCGGCTAGATTTAGGGCATTTGTTGTCATGTTGATTGTGAAGGGTGTTGGGTAGGAGGGCAGCCCGCTCATGTCTTGTTGACTCAGGTTCGGGGTGAGGATGGTCGCCGCACCCCTACACCCTCCCTCTAGCCACTACTCACACCCTCTGTTACACCAGACTAATGCTGGCCTAAGGGACATTGGAAACAGATCCCACACCACAGATGAAGGAAGCTTCCTTGAACTGTGCTCATACATGCGTCGTGTTGTTGCTTTACTTCCGGTAAGAATGACCGGAGAGTAGAAATCAAAGAATAGGAAGAAATGTGGTGATACACATTAGAGAGAGAAAAATCTACGCTTGTCCGCAAACCGCAAAGCGGGATACTAAAATGATACAGCGTAAGGGGTAAAATATGTACATTAATGTACAATAGCAAGAATTTTACCATAGTTTAGATACTATTTTGTAATTACTTTTACAAATAAATCATAAAAATGATATTAAGGTTATCCGATTGTTATAAAAAAACTAGCGAAATTAAGAATAAGGTACAGAAATGAAGCTGCAAAGTCACGGAAAGGGGGGGGGGGTTGATTTGCGGGGTAGTTTTTCATAGGTGCAACAATCATTTTTAGTTTGTGTTGTTGAAGGGGTTTTAATGTGATTAAGAAATAACTAGGTTGTACATTTAAAAAAAATCACTAATATAACATTGTTTTATTACTTTCACTGAAGAACCGGCACATTTAGCTCAGTTGCTAATGCACTCACTTCGTGTGATCCAAGAGATGTCCATATCCATCCATATCGGGCCTTGGATCGACCAAGGCTCGGTTACATTTTGAATTACATCGTGAAAAAATTAAAATAATCAAAGGGATAAATAGGAAGGCAGGGACTTGATAGTTTAGAAACTAGAGAAGAGGAGGTAATCGAGTTGAGTAACAGTAAGTTGAGTGCTTTATTGATTGCTTTATTAAAATAGATATATGCTGTTTACAGATTATACAGATTTAGCTATATTCTCTCAATTTCAAAAAGTGATGACAACATTTCAATCTTTCATCAAGCACATCGACCGAGTTGATAGTGTTAAATCACGAGAAGCAACTGCAATAATAACATTTCTATGCTCAAAAATAATTATACGTACGATTGCTGTAACACAGAGTGGTCGACCAAGCTACATTGAAATGGATCCAGAAAACAATGTGCATACGAAACGAACTCCACGCATATAAAAAAATTAATGATTAATGTGGCAACCATTTTATGTGACCCCAAGTTTAGGTATACATTTATAATTATTTCATTCTTTCATGCATTCATGAAATTAATAATAATTTGCATTTTTCTCCAAAACAAGATATCGCAATAGAAATAGAATCTTCACCCAATTCATCCAATACGTTTTCTAAATGGAGTCACACTATCGCAGGCATGGAAGTAGATGACAACCGGGATTCGAAACCAGAAAAGATCTCGTTTCCTCATCTGCCATCCATTCACTTGCTCTACACCCGCTGTTAATGGCAGCCCGAAACGGGTGGTCGGAGCCAAGCCCTAGTACAGAAAGATATTATGTTGATACTAGGGATCACTCGCAAGTCTGACGTGGCTATGTAAAAAGCTTTTTCACTGCTGCTGATGACAAACAAGTGGCAGTTACAACACGTGAAACAAATAGATTTCTAATCCATGTGAGTTTCAGTCTTCATCTGGAAGCAGGCATGAAGCTTGCGATCTCCTGTGTCGGCATTCGGCATCTTTGTTTCATGGCTTGACACATTAGTATTAATACAATTATTGTAGAACTTGTGACTGTGATTAATAATTCCTTCTTCATTCGCGGAAATGAATCAACACTTATTATGTCAACAAGAGTTGATCGGTAGTGAAGTAAATAATAATGTGAAACATTTGAGGTCTTCTCATCAAGTTGTGATTGAAGAAATGGCTTTATTGCATCCAGTGAAGTACCGCAACCAAGCCAACGCGCGAGAAAGAGACAGAACACATAGGTGACTATTATTCAAAATTCCCTACGCTTAATTTTTTATTCAGCAGCAAGGGGATGGAAGAAGATTCAGCTAAAAACAAATGTGTGTGGTTGGTATTGAATTGTACGAGAAAATACTAATTTGATGGGAAACTGGGAATAAGATATTTTAAATCAGAATTATATTTTTTTACTTTGGTTACATAATTTTCCACATGTATACAGATGGAAAAAAACGTACGTTATATCTGCATACCGGGTGCATGTAAAAATGACACTGTAAGTTCAATGATTATTGAATTCAATGAATTTTATGTATTTAGTTTCAAACGAATATAATGACATTTATTTATTCAGTATTTAGTAAATATAGGGATCAGACAACACGCCTATTTTTGAAAAAAATTCGGCGACAATGCCGGAATATGATGTCATTCGATGTAACATTTCGTCCATACTAGTATTTTTGCTCATTTACATTGTACGTAACATAACATACCCTGCAGTACATTTATATAAGCAATAACAAACCATACATGATACACTTAATTTATTACTACATGAAATTCATATGTGCATATAGATCTAAAATAATAGAGTTGTGAGAGTTCTAAAATTACTTCATATCTCTACATCACAAGGTCCCACTATTTATCCACCTCGTATGAATTGGGGATTAGTCCATCTATGTAATAGGATAGGTCTATTACTGCATGATCTTTAAAAGTACTATTAAAGATCCTAATTCATTTTCCAAAACACTTGTGTATTAAAACGAAATGTATGATTTTCACCTTCACTCAACCGATTCCTATTAACAAATTCTTTCGTAGTAACCATATTGAGTCACCTTTGGCGTGGGTTCGAGTCCTGCATAAGGCATGGGTTTTTGTAAACGTCCTTTCACTTATCATCACTTCGTAGATGCATTATCACCTGCTCATTCGTACCCCCAAATAACCTAGTTGTTGGTGGGGTAGTTAAGCAAACATTCATAATAATAACCATGTAGGCCTACATTAATGGTTCTGACTTCCAATTCTCAAATAATATATCATATTTTGGATTAACACGTTTCTCATTTGTTTATGATTATTCAGAACTGGACTTGGATTTTTTCAAAAGTCCTCAGCGAAACTCCCAATCTTCAATGGTAATGGATGGGCACTACAGTGAAAAATAAAACAGCTGTTTGGAATTCTTATTTTTCCATTATTGTTGTATTTTATTTTTCATTTTAGTTGACAAAAACCAAAAAGGGAATTATGTTTAAAAGTTTTTGGAGAACCTTTGACCCCTTCGCTCTAAAACCACTGTCGCCTTGTTGTGCGATACTTGCATAGAAAAGGTGTACTCATATTAAAATGTGAGGTACACGTGTGACGTTGAATCATACAAAAATATAGCTACAATAATAATTTTCAATGTATTATGTACTCCAGCTTGAAAGATGAATAATATTGCGACCACAAGTTTGCAAAGACTGTCAACAACCTCCAGCGAATGAATCTTCCCAGTTCCCATATCATGCTAGATTTAGTTGTGCTTAATGAATTAGCCGTAATTATAATTATAAAAAACGTTTCACTGGTTTTTAGATCGACATTCTGTTGAGCTTAGACAACAGGCCGAGATTAAGACATGCAAAACGTCAACGAAGCTATATCTGGCTGCAATCACACTCACATTCTGGATTCATGTATTGCCAAGTTTTAACATCGTATGTATTATATATAATATATATATATATATATATATATCTATCGGTAGCTCAGTGGGAGAGCAGCGGACCGGCAATCTGAAGGTCCCGGGTTCAATTCCCGGTCGAGACGTCTCTTTCACGACATGGCTAAAATATCCCATATATATATATATATATTTATATATATATATATATATATATACATCATACATTTTTATGTATATATTAGAAACTTATTTTGCTCAACAAAACATTATTATTGCTTCATAATGGTATCCCATTTAATATTAGAATATTCTACTCCAAGACTTTCGATGCTGTTTACGTAAAGAGGGTTCCGATCGGCAGTTTCGTCTATACACGTCAACTTGCGCTAGGGCGTTCCTATTCTGCAACCCGCTTTACACAGCAATGATTCAACGTGCCTATACTTCCCCTGTCCATTCTTCTTCAAAGTTTATCTGTTCAAGCTGCCGATCAGCTAGTCACTTAGTAATTAGGTACTAGTACCAAGAATCCTCTTAGGCAGCAACAGAGTGAGTACAAACAATAAGCGGTGTGAATTATGGTTGGTTTATAAGTTATGGCAAATATTAATAGTTAAGTGGACCTACCAAGACCCTTTACAACACACTGTTTACTTGTCTTTTATAAAATATTGAAAATTGTTCAGGAAAAAGATGATATGTATAAAGTGATAGGGTCCACTCTGATACAGAATATATTTTGTAATTTCAAAAGTTGTTGATCATAAACTCAAGCTATTGTCATCATCGAATGAGTCTTATATCCAAGTGTTTATTTACAGTAATAGCAATCCTTTGTTTGTGCACAATTGCAAGGTTTCAGCAGGGGCTAAGCATATATACCAGGAACCAAGTTGATAGGTTAATCAAGATTATTATGAGGCTTGCCTCCTTTTTGCCCACCTTGCTGTCAGTTTAAAAATTTGTCTGCAATACATGGTGGTGCTACATTATAATGTTTGCACTCATATATTTTATAAACCTGGCAGAAAGTGGTTGCGATTAAAAATAAACAGAATGATTAGTAGAACAGCAGATGCTTGTTTTCTCTTGAAAATGTAAAAGCAAGGTATGTCTTGGTATTGACTTCACCATCAACGTGTATGGCTTGGCAATGGTTTAGTCTCTATATCTTGTTGTGTCATGTATGATGTTTCTCATTTAGATATGATAATTGTTGCATTGTTTCTCGTCGTACTGTTCTAACAGTGTAAATGCGGCTTACACCTCCCTACGGACTCTCATCCCGACAGAGCCCGCCGATAGGAAGCTGTCTAAGATTGAGACTCTTCGCTTGGCCACGAGCTATATTGCTCATCTCACCAACACGCTCGTTTCAGGTAACTCGTTATACTTGGTGTTGAAACAATGAGGTTGCCCGTGGAATACTCTCCAAGACTAAAAGTGTTGTTTGGGAGTGACAAGCCATATACATCTACCCTAATATGGGATCTCTAGCTACCAGAGGCCTTTTAAAAAACCACAAAATCTTTTGTGACCATATTAGTTTCAGGCATGCTTTCAGGCATTTTTTAAATTGAATTATTGCTATGTAAATTGACATCTGTGGTGAAGAGTTACTCATAAATTGAACCAATACGAATGTTGAACAGTCGACGGGTTGAGGGACATAGAGGGACTCAGTCTTAGAGCCCCTCAAGGAACGTTTTGACATTTCTAGATTTCATTACAGTTTTATGGCTTTTAGAAATACATTCAATGTAGGTAATTATTAAAGCTCTTAAACAATACACTTACACTCCAATCAATAATCTCACTAGGAAATGTCCAAACATTTAATTTGTTAACAGTCCATTAAAAAAATGCAGTGAAAAATTTTGGAACCCTAAACTCAGGCCTACAGTTTCAAATTAATTGAAAATATCTATCATTAATAGCATACCTATTTATAAAAAACTATTTGGTACTTGATAATACATTTTAGTGATGTCTTCGGGTAACAGATTGGGAATCGGGTACCTGCCAAAATTACCGGGTAATTGATATAATTATATATATATATAGGCCAATACATATATTTTGCGATAACATCATTTCTTCTAACTTCCACTGTTTTATCAAGGCAAAAGCTTTCATCTTTCAACTACGAGAAAAAAACACATCCCTTTATTGATTGACTGTCAATCAGCTAGACCATAAAATATATAACCCATTTGACAAGTCTCCAGATTAACAGATGGAAGGCCACCAGCTATCTATTAGAACTGGTAGTAAGATATGGAATTGTGATTGTACGAGTTCAACCACATCTGTACCACATGCAGAAGAGGGGAGTGCGACCGCTTGTATGTCTAAAGTGTTGTCAAATAATGTGTCAACATTTGACAATAGAATCAAGTTGAAAGAATTATGCCTGTCACTTGTTAGTCCAGATGAGTTATTGGAAGTGCCGAGACATAGAGGATTTGATTGATTGTCCTTCCTCCAACAATTTGCTAAAGAAAGTTTACATTGAAAGCGGCATCTACGGCTACAGTGGTAGCTTTTAGGTTTCACAAGTACTTCATGACTCTGGAAGGAAAAGTGAAAAACTGTAAGGACAATTATGCGAGGTAGAGCTTGTTATAACAGCTCTCGTTAGGCCTTTACGCGATTTATACACGCTAATTTCCATATTGCTGGTACCCGGGTAACAAAATAATGCCTAGATAATGCATTACCCGTACCCGAACCAGGTACCTGAAGGCATCACTAATACATTTGTAATTTTGAACACTGTTCACAGTATCTTACTTGTCATAGATTGCTCGAGCACCTCATAATACACAAATGATAGCATTTGAATGATAACGGCCTTAAAGGGTGTTTGAGGCAATCCCAGTGTTGAATATTGTTGACATGTGGTGGTTCTTTCAGGATCTTCCAGCGAGCCTTGCGCTCAGACACTGGTTCTTACTCAGGATAATGTTGAGCCTGGAAGACCTGCTGTATGCACATTCTGTATGGCTGATCAGAAGAAAGTAACAGCGTGTGCACAACGCCACCATCAAAGGCAACTTCGTAATCCGTAACAATGTCAACATGCTATCGCACGTCGCCTCATAATATGTAACAATGGCTCCAAATCATAGGTTTCCTGACTGAGGGCCTCTACTATGATAAATAGATTGTTATATATGTTTTTAAGTTTGTTAGGTATCTCTTGTGACCATGCCCATATTTTAGTCTGTAATTTAATTTATTAAACTCTGTAAGGTATTGTTTCATTACAATCGAAGTTGTTTTAGGCATTAATTGTTTTTTCTGGTGGCTAGGGAAGTGGGGAGGATGGGGCTAAGCAAGAAGCATGCATTTTATACATATTTCTACATACTCTCGTCCAGTTAGCAGCGTAAGTTATTCCAAGGTAATACTATTATTATTTAGATTCTTTTCAAGTATCTGTAAAGGTAATTTATATTTCCCACATTACCGGTATTGTAAATGTCAGTGGCATGCTGGCCTTAAAAGCCAGGGCGCATTATTTATAAGTCCTGTCTTGTGTTCGGACTTGAGATGCAACCCCAGCTGTCGGAAGCAAACATGCAGCCTTTGAGTCTTGGAAAGATATTTTTGCACAAATTCTCGATGTTTAAATATTTAAAAAAAAATCAACAGTAAAGAGTATTTAGGAAATATTTTTATAAAATTTAAATCAAATAATTGATTGTTTTAAACAATTCTGCATTGATTTGATAAACAGTGTACTATATAGATGTGGCTGTCCTTATCAGCAGAGCCGGACTGGGCCACCGGGCAACCGGGCAATGCCCGGTGGGCCGCTGGCGGAATGAATATCAAAATGGGCTGGTCACCCACGAATATGTTTTGCTACGTTTGTACTGGTATTTCACCTCAACGTTCCACTTCAATTCGAGGTTTTACCTAAATGATTATGTCTAGTGGAACCAGTATTAATATAACTGGCCCTAGCCGAGCATTTTCATAATTTCTAGAGTATCATTAGTCATTTTGAATGGGATTTTGAATGATATCGAGATTCATTTCATAGTTAGTGAATATAACCTTGTTAAATCAGGTACCACCGAAACAAATTCATTAGATTCGTGATTTCTTTTGATATTTCTGTTTGATGAAATCGAAATAAAATATACGATTGTAATTAGCTTGTAGTTGTAATTTAATAACTTGCAAATAAAACCCAAACTTCAACTTGTATCCAGGATGACTATATTGCAATTACATCAATAAGCATATGTGTGGACGTCTACCAAACGTAAAGAAATAGCCCTATGCCTTTGAAATCACGTTTAATCACTGGTAGAATGCCATACTATATTCATGTGGTATTATTGACACTTGTTGAGAATGTAAATAATATTTTGAATTTTTGTGAACTCATCATGTATTCAACTACCTAGTAAACAAAGGAACTTGGATTTGTTTGGGATTACTGGGCTAAAGCGGGCCTTACATGAAGCGGATTGTGTGCGGATCCGCGTCTGCTTGCGGTAGCGGATCCGCACACAATCCGCTTCATGTAAGGCCCGCTTAAGCCTGATTCAACTTTTTTCACTATACCCTTGTTGTCTGAAATTGTACAAGAGAGCAGAGAATATAATTACGAAATGAATGCATTCTAGTTTATTCAAAGTAGGTATGGTATATGAAAAGAAGTATGGGCACTTTTGTACAGGGCCGAGTCTGGTAGAGAGACTTCACTTGAATGGTATATGGCAAACTATAACCAGTCTGCTTATTTTCTGTACAGGAATATTGTGTTTATATTCGAAATGTTATCTATGTATTTGGAAATAAAAACATTATTGTATCTGTAGTATTATGTTGATATTGTAGTACACACAGTAAAATAGCCGCCCCCTGGCTCAGTCAACTATCGCATTACGATAGAAACTGAAGTCAGGTAGGGCGTGGGTTCGAGTCCCGTATGAGGCATGCGTTGTAGTAAACGTCCTTTCACCTATCATCACTTCATCGTTTCATATTACCTGCTCATTCGTACCCCGTATAACCTAGCTGTTCGTGGAGTCGTTGAGCAGCATTAGAGAAAAAAATCAAATCAAATTCAGGGGAAAATTCCATTAAGGGAATGAGAATTTTCAACAGAATTCCTGGAAAAATTGAAGATGCAAAGACAACTGCAGAATTTAGATGAGAGTGTGTAAAATTATCATAAATGGGCAACTTGTTCGCAACAAACGAGAACAAAAATTGAATTATTGGGATGTTCTAGAAGCGTAATAAAACTAAGAATATTAAATAGTGATTATTATGTCTGTTTCAATGAATGTATTGTGATGTAAAAGAAAATTGTAGCATAATGCTTAATAAAGATATATAATACATGTAATATCATCCCAATAACGAACCTCTGTTTTTTCTGTTTACCGGGTACATTTAAAATTTTCCACTGCCTGCTTGAAGCTTTCCAGTTTAAACTACTTTGCATAGAAACTAGTAAGCGGTGGACATGGCTGCTGTTTTTGACAGATGATTTTTATTTCTGTATTATTTTGAAAATAATCATGATAACATAGTTCAGAAGCTAAAGTTTATTTTGCACATCTGTCCAATTCAAAGTTCAGTTCACCATGGATGATCTCAAACAAAAATTTCTAGGTTTCGTCAAGAAACATGTAAGTAACTCAACTTTTATGAAACTGACGTAAAGGGATAGGCCTACTAGGCCGACTTGTTATGAACTGTCACTTACTACATCATTTTGTAGAATAGCATAATAGCTGAAGCATAGGCCTAGCTCGGGCATAAAAACAGTGACGAATCAGGGCTGGATCTAACGCAGTCATTCAATTCACCTACTTCAGAATATCCAAACAAAATTTAAACACATAGACCCAGCCCCTAATACAAGTATTCCCTGGACCTACAATGTTCAAGTTTGCATCTCGATGCTACAAGCATGCTACAAGTCTACAACCCTAGACTGCACAGAAATTTAATACTCAATGCTTTGTCTTAATTATAGGTCAAAGTATTGAGATTTGAGTTCCATTTGGCTTCAGCATTGAGGCCAATCAATGAAGTGAGGAATATATTTTGAGAATTTTGAATTCACGGAGAGTTCTCTGTGCTTAATACCATAAAAGTAAGCAGCTACCCTTGGCTCATTCAGTTCAAGCAAGAGGAGCATGAGTTCGAGTCTCACATAAGGCATGCATTTTTGTAAACATCCATATCATTCGTATTTGTAGGCCTAGTCCCAAATAATGTCGCTGACAGTAGGGTAGTTAAGCAAACTATCTTAATTGTAAAAGTATGCGACTCGTTGTCTTCTCAATCCAGAGCTTGTATCGAGAGGTGTGTACGGAAAAAAATTGGTTTCTAGGTGGTCTGAAATTATAAAGATAAATGTCCAACCTTGCAACAATGGGGGCGTGGGAGAAGGACCTCCCACAAACCGCATTGTAGGACGAACAATTCTTTACCCTAAAAATTAGATTCAATTTTATCTTATTGAATTTGTGAAGGTCTATCAATCAAATGAATGTTATTTAATGTGTATCATCTGACTGAACTAGGCCTATACAAAATAATACCGTATATGATAGAAGGTACCGATACAAAAAAAGTCACAAAAAGCAGTATACCGGTACCGGTACGCAACAGTTTCCATAGCTTATTTCTCCAATTTGATTGGATCTATTTATTATGAACATATTATTAATAAATAATTAAACTCTTCATTGTATACCAATTTTTTTATGTTATTATGAAGTTTACCGTGGGTGTGGATTATTTTCCATTTATTTTTTACCAAAACAAATCTACCAATGAGGCTGCAGTTTGATAGTACATACCGGTGTGTCAATGTATGTAACTAAGAGAGTTTCTTTTAACTGTTTTTAAATAGGTGTGGTTCAGGGTTTCTTGTTTTAATAAAATCAAATAATATAGTTCAATTGACGTATGTGAAATGAAATGAAGCCAAACTTTATTATTTCGTAACAATATTTAAAGGACATCACAACCCTGAAACTAGATTTAAATGAATATCAACAATATTCATTTCCCTAATTTCAGAGAAATCTAGATACATTTCAGCCATAGACCTAGTTTCAGATTAGGTATTATACAAGTTTTCTCTATCATGCGAGGCCAGAAGTCACAGTGTATGTTATAACAATGTTTTTTTATACCTAATAGAATAATTCTTCTGACTTTGATGATTACTGTAAGGGGTAGGCCTTCTGGTACTTGAGAAATAGTTTGTTACTTTTTCCATACCGGTAATTAATAAAAACGTAACATCATTACCAATTTTGGATTTCGTAGTAGAATAAGCATTGAGGCCCATAATGTAATGTCATATGTATGGTAGGAGCATTTTTTTTTCAAATATCCATACACCTGAATTTCCTGTCAGTAGGCCTACTTCAGCTTTAGGTAACTGGGAAGTGATGACGATGAATAAATTCTTTGTGTGTATTTTCTAGCCTGGTCAGAGTAAATCTCCACTGACATCTCCCACCTCTGATGGATCAAGGTCAGGAGACGAACATTGTGTTCCTGTAATGCGAGACAAAGAATCAGAAGTCAGGAGAACACTCGATCCTGTCCCGGTAGCTGATCAAGACATTCTTGAAAGCATCGATCCAATTTATTTCAGTAGTGAAAATTTCGACCCTTGCAAGCACGAATTGAAGGTGAGGTTCATTTGATCGATTGATCAAATAGGCCTAGTAATTTGTAATTACTTGTAATCCAATAATGGTATGATTGTGCAAAAATGTGATTGAAAAAACGCAGCTTACTATTCTAACCTATTCTAAAATTCAAGTTGAACTGAAAACACAAACTTTTAGCTTTCTTTTTTTTAAATGCATATTTATCTGACTTGTCAATTCTGATTTGTTGGCCCCATTTATACTGACATCTGTGATATGATGAGCAAACTTCACCCATGCCCTAAGACATCTAAATATTAATCAAAATAACGTAGGCCTGTACGCGAAAATATTGCACGCGTGAAGCAAAGGGTAATTATGTGTTTGTCCAAAAACAGCATATTTATTAATATAAAGTCGAGTTTATAATATTTGAACAAATTATGTTCATGGTAGCAGTATCAGTTACACTTAATTAGTAACCCAGTCCTCAACTTCACGCCCCACTAAAGTCTTGGAAAAAAATTGTTCTTGTGTTGACGTTTTGAGATAAGCCAGACGTGTCAGTCAGCAAGGGTAAACTCAAAACTTCTGTTCACTATAATCGGAACTCCTGACTGCTAGTGTAAGGGAAACATCCACTGATGATGACTGAATTTATTCTCATTCTCTTATTTTCTTTCATAATTTACATGTTTTTAAAAGAGAGAGGATAAATAAATGAATAATATCCTGTCCTTTCCATCTTCTGAATTCATTTTTTTTTCTAAATGTTGCTTAACGACCCCACCAACAGCTAGGTTATACGGGGGTTTCTGAATTCAAAAAACGTAGTATTATGAATGTTTTTTTTTTTTTTTTTTTAATCCATTTATTTTTCCAACAAAAGAGATTTGGCTAGTTAGTTTTTTGATTGACTGTTCATTATTGTTCCTATTGCCGCAATGATTACGGCAGGCTTAAATAATAAAAAATGGGAGTCAAGTGCATGTGGTTACATCTTGTGATGAATTATTGAATGATCAATGACATGTATATTGTTGAGTCATGGACAGAGAGAGAAACAGACATTATTTCGTAGATATAAATTGTTGACAGTGTGGTTTGTTTGGCTTACTGCTTGTTCTTTCCGTCAGGACAGGAGAGGAGGGGTTTGAGTGTAACCACAGATGTGCTGGCAATATGGTTAATCTGACACATGACCGACAGCCCGCTGTTTATTCATTTAATATCGAATTCACTTTCGATATTGAAATGATTGAAAATTGAATAAATCGATTGAAACCCTGATATCGAAAATCAATCGAAATATTCGATATCAAACGGCAACCCTCATTGCCAAATGCCTGTAACTCGTTGTATGGTTTTGTGACATTCTTTTATATAGCCTGTTGATATCCGTACAAGTTCTTTTTCGTTACGTGTTACAGAGTCTCCCTGAAAATGTAAACAGTGCATCTATTCAGAAAGACTACAAGAAACTACGTCAACAGCATCATGTGGTTTCCAAGAAGGTTCTGCAATTAATTCTACAGAAGCAAACATCGTGCTCTGAAGAATTTGAGAGGTATAGTGAGGCTAGTTGTTGCGTGCCTGCATGTGTGTATTTGCCTGGTAGCTGGACAGCTCACCAGGGCCTTTCATGCCATGGTCGTAGACGGCCTACTAAACCCTACTGCCTACTGAAACTAGTGCATAACAAAAAACTAGAGAGAAATAACTTGGCTTCGTGGGATAAGAATTATTTTTCCCACTATCAAAATACACCCAATGAAATAACCTTCCATCTCATCATCCCACCATCTCGCTGATCATTCACCAACGCCAATAGATCTTGGTCATCAGTACGTGCAGTGTGCCGTTAAACTGAATATAAATAAAAATAAAATGAATACAAAGTGGATGTCAAGTCAACTAATGAGCAATATCTCTGTCATTGAAACAATAAATGTTTAATATGAATAATACATTCATAATATTATGTTTATCAAATTCAGAAGATAGAACAGACAGAATATTCTTTATATCATCCTCCCTCTTTTTTTAAACATCCACATTATGAGATAAAATAACTGACAGGGAACTGGGAACTAATTATATCAATAAATTCATTCATTATCACATCAGTATAGACATTTCTGCAACATTGGCAGTCAGTCGGTCCCCGCTTTTTCTTTCCTGAAAGTATGTTGGGTGAGTGGGAGGTGGGAGGACTATGTGACTAATCAAGTGGACTGGTACCCGTAAAGTAGTATGATACCCTAAAAAAGAGTCAATTGTAATAACTTTGGTTGGACGATCGCGTGTTTGCCCTATTCTTAACATTGACAACCAGCAGTCTCTGTATAATTGTGACCATTCTCTATGGGTGTTGGTGTCCAACGCAAAGGCAGATTATCACTACGCCTCACAGACGACTCAATGAACATGATTCAGACTTCCTAATATTTCTATATTTTCTATTGATTTTAGATATAGCACATTTCGGTATCGTTTACGTTATTCTTGATCGATTGGCAACCCTAATATGTACGTGTATGTATATATAGAGAGAGATTACTAAATTTCACTGTTCAAACTTTAAATATGCCTAGTTTTGATATTAGTTTTTCACTTTTTCTCATTATTTTTATGTTGATTTTCTCAACTTCTGAAGAGGATGTATCTTTAATCGTGTTACTGGCATTATCGTGTTCCAGGATCCTGGAGTTACAGGATAAGCTTCAGCTGACATTACGGATCTGCCGTGAGGGACGGACTTGCTTGAATCTCGGCAAGAAGCAGTTCACCACAGCTAGCCTGGGGATCCTGGCGAACTACCGGAAGAGACAATTAGTACAAGGACTTCTACATTCGTTGAATACTATCAAGACGTTGGTAAGTCAAACGGCATAACTTGCCTTTCTGTTCATCTCTTCTTCTCCCTTTTTTCTTGAAATAACTGACAGTATACACAATTGGCAACTTGAAATGGAAGATGCTTATATATATTCACTAAAGGCCCATTCACAATGCAACTCAAACATTAACATTAACATGAACACTAACATTAACATTAACATGAACATGAACCAACTGACTGTTCATAATAGAAAACGACGTCAACGTTAACAATAACCACTAGCCAATCAGAAGTCTAGATTTAACGCGCCGATTCCACTGCCACCTCACACAACAAGCGATCGAGTCTAGGCAGTCGTTTTACTTCGCTACTAGTCGTTGTTATTCGGAAATTGAAGGATTCTGATTGGCCGATTCTTACGTTTCGACAGTAACGTTGACATGAAAGCTTGGAGCTTGCAAGCTTTCATGTTCACGTTAATGTTAGCATTATTGTTAGTGTTGGTTGTGAATGGACCAATGCCATCCCATAAGGCAAACATTTCTTGCGTTAATGTTAGTGTTACGCGTTGATGTTAGCGTTGCATTGTGAATGGGCCTTCACTAAAGGATCGCTCCACAGGGTTGCCGAGAGAATGTAGGTCAGATTAGTATTTACAGTGCATCATCCTGTAGTCTTTAAATGGGTGCAGACTATCACTGAATATTTTTACTAATTGTTTGGATAAAAAATATATACTTGTTCAAGTATAGGTACAACAATTTCATGGATACTTTTATCAAAGGATGTGGAGGCCTGAATATATTGACATGATAATCCAACTGAACAGTAAGCTAAAACACGTTATTTTAGTGTTGTTACTATGGAAAGGTTTCTGCAGTTGTATGCTGTATTGGAGTGTCACGTACGTTGTGATGTACGGAGGAGGGTAATTCGCAAGTCTTTGATTCAGTGGTTATTACCTGTAGGTCTTTTTGTCTCGGAGCTGGTGACACGGTTCGAAAAAATTCCATCGGAAATTTTCCATTTTAAATTTTCGAACCATTTTTCCGGATAATTTCCAGTGTATTGTTGAATAATTTTATTCAATAATTGTATTGATTTTTTCCATTTGCACCCAAGGTTTAGATAATATTAGAGCCTGGTATGCCGTACTGACTGAGTGATTAATATATTACTGCAGTATCTAATATTTCCTCACTTTGTTATTATTTCTTTTTTGTTCACTGTCAAAGAATCCACATAAACAATAAAATAATATACAGGTATTCAAACAATCAAATGTTAGCAATCATTTAACAAAATGGGATTTCCATGGAAATGTTCCAAATTAAATTTTTCCTGGAAAACTCCAGTCATTCCAGTCATTACTAGTAGCCAATTTGTAGGGACTCAGAAGGGTCTCTTGATCTGTGATGTGGGGAGAAGGGTATGGGGAGGAGGGCCTTGTGTTGGAGCCAACATGTAGCGAATGAATACGTTTGTGTTGTCGACAGCAACGAACTGATGATCGTCTACAAGAGTTACTGAGCGAAGAGAACTACCAGGGAGCGATCGCCTTGCTGCTTGAGTGTCAGTCGGCAGCTTTCACATACCGCCACTTTACTTGCGTGGCAGCACTGTCTGGCAAACTGCAAGACACGTTGGTCATGGCTGAGGAACAACTTGATAAAGCACTAGCCAAGGTAACTAGTTGAGTCATTATTATTGCTGATTATCTGTCACCAATACAGGAATCTAAACCCTTGTTAATCCAAGATGGAACCGACCCCAAAACAATGATATCGATTTATAAAAATTCGTATTAACCAAAAAATCTTTTTCCACAAAACCATCACTCTTACCAGCTAGAATTCAGTCAATTTCGTATTGCGCGAGAGAATGCTATGCCCTGGCTGAAACTAAGTGAGAGATATTTGAATTGGGTAAAAGGGAAAGAGAGAACAGCAGCTTACCGAGGTTCACAAGTAGATAGGCCTACTTATGGTGGTATTGCAGCCGTTGATAGAGCACATAAAGATGAAGTAACACAAGATTATGACGTTTCAGCTGTTGCCTTTATCACTGTAGAGTGGGTAATGAAGACTGCTTGAGAGATATCTTAGAGAGGGGCCTCACTGATCGTGTGTATTCGTTCGCTGCAGAAGGGCGATCGTCATATGGCGCTCGGCAAGTCTGAGTGACGAGTGATTGTTTCAAGTTCAAGCTCAACATGATCTCGTGCTCCTCAAACTCACACGCTCGGACCACTCTTAGTTGGATGACATATATAAAGCAGCGAACAGCTCAACGTAGTTGGGTATTTTTTTTACACAACAAACAATGAGAATGGATATTGTGAAAATTCATTCAAACTATTTCCAATCATCCTGTCTGAAACATTAGAACTGAAGGCTGGAAATATTAATTTGAATTACAGTTTAGCTGGAACTCGAATTAACCGTATATATTAACAACTGCTGGGGACCGGCTTCAAGTTCGAAATATGTCAAATTTAGTATCGAAACGAGTTTGGATTAACGAGGGTTTACTGTATACAGCGTTTGAATCGCAAAATGAGTCAAATTTGTCTTCATTTCTGCCAGTAATCATGGTGACTTCAACGTTCTGCAGGCTTTTTAAAAACTTACTATTATCAGATAGTATAATGACTTTCCTAATGGTGTATCAAAGCATTTGACATAATAATGAAGGGCTCTATGGAGCAACAACCTAGATTAAAATCTCATCTGTTTAAGTAAGTGACACATTTATGAATAGGTCAGATGGTAGCAGCTGCCATTTTAACAATTGTTACACAATTTATCCCATTTTCTGGGCTTTAACCTACATTGATTAATTTGTTTGATTTTCAAGTGATACTCAATTTAGGATCAAGTCCCATAGCATCCCTTATTTTTGCCTTAAATACTTGAAAGTGTCAAATACATTTCTATATTCATTTTGAAGTGAATAAATTTGAGTTGCATAATACCTGGATAGTCATATGCCCAGACTGGGAACACGATTGCAAAGAGTCAAGTAACTCATAGTGGTAGACCCGTTGAATGAACATATAATAGGCAAAAATACATGATATATTAAATTTTGATGTTTGTATGCCTTGGTCATTGTAGAACAGCAGGTAAAAACAACATATATAGAGATGCTGCTGTCTTTTTTTCCCTTTAACACAAATTTCAAAATTCAAATCATCAATTCACAAATCTATTCCAAGCCTCGGGTTGTTTTATTCTACGCACCAAGTGGATAACTGGCAAACACACTCAAAGCAAGTGTTTGCCCCAAGGTATGGTGAAGAAGTAATGGTAACGCGCTTGCTTCGTGTGACCCGTAGATTGGACCTCTGTTAGATCCCATCCACGGTTCATCTTTACTATTTTTATCGTGGTTTCTCAATCTAGCGTAGGAAAATGTCTGGTTCCTGCAACATAGGTCACAACCGCTAAGAAACCTTCATCTCATCATCCCACATTCTCATTAATCATTCATCTGAGACCAGTATGTCTAGTTATGACAGTGCATCATTCAACCCAATATAAATAAATAAATGCAGTAATATTCCGCCAGGCATGTCATCATTTTGACGGGGAACATTACAGCAAGGTGCAGGCTGGCTATCGCTTGCTCGGGAAGACCCAGATGGCGATGGACCAGCTCCACATGCACTTCTCCACAGTTATCCACAACACAGCGTTTAACATCGTCCACGGCTATGTCGAGCTGTGTTCGCCGGCTGTTGAGCCGCCGCACAAGATACACTTCAAACAGCTCTGCAAGGTAACAACTACTGTACACGAAAGGTATACTACTGAGACAATTCACTCTTATGGGTGAACAAGAATAAATCCCTGTGCACACCTCCATTCCCTTTTCCCTAGACATAATCTAGGTCTCACAAAGACTCGCTACAAACTTCATTGTCGTTTTAGCTGACATTTTAGCTTATTACCAGTTGATAAAAATGAGCGTTTAAAACCACCAATTATCAAATTGTAGTGAGTACTAAAACCAGCTTATAGCATATAGTAAAAATTTCATAAATATTTCTCTAGTAGTTGCTGAGAAAATGGTTCCTAAGCCTTAAAATAAAGGAGCTGAGATAATAGCGTATAAAGTTAGCAAATTTTCAATTCTCGAATAGGTTGTCACTATTTAGAAGAAAAGAACGTTTTTCAAAAAATTGTTTCTCCTAGTGAAATGTTCATACATTCGTGTTAAAAAACACATTTTTTTTTTTTTCTTGCTGACATTGTGCCCTTGAAGGCATGAATAATATTTCTAAAAAATCACTTTTTTGGTCCAGAATTGTAAGTGACAGCAACAAGTGCACATTTAATATCATGTTGATTTGCCAGGTGTGTGTGTGTGTGTGTGTGCGGTTAAGAAATGGATGATGTCTTCTGTTTCAGTGCACTACTGCCGAGAGCTTTATACCGTGTCTGGTCGATCTGTGCAAGGCATTGTGGGAGATAATGAGGAGCTACAATCAAGTCACTGCCTGGCACCGCTTGCACTGGGAAACACCAACAGGTCAGTGATGAATGATGCCTGGAGTTGTAGGATTATAGCATTTAGTTCTAGTTTTGGTACGTCAACAATATCTAGCCGCCCTCGTTAGCTCAGTCAGCTGAGGCACGCTTCAGAGACTGTGACCATTGGGCGTAGGTTCGAATCCCGCAAACGGCATGGGTGTTTTTGTAAACGTCCTTTCACCTATCATCACTTCATCGTTGCATCATCACCATGATGATTTGTACCGCTCATTTGTACCCCTGTATAACCTAGCTGTTGGTGAGGTCCTTAAGCACCATTAAAATATATATATATATATATATATATATATATATATATATATATATATATATATATATATATATATACATATATCAGAAAAAGAATTTGATAAGTCAGAGGGGTAGGAGTAGGACAGAGGAGTACAACAAACAATATCTATTAGAAAAAGAATTTTATAGGACAGAAGAATTCTACAAGAAGGTTGTATGATATGATATTGCTGTAAGTACCCTATACTTTATAAACCTTATAGTTGTTCTCACAACTACCTAGTCATGATCCTGGAGTTGATCTTGTGGGCCGGTATCGACTGAAGAACGGTATTGACTGACAAACGGTATCGAATGTGTAGTGACTGATTGCTTCTTTCAGATAACGAAACAGTCGACTTTGAAGCCAACGTGAATAAGGAATATATTAAACAGAAGCTGGAGAACGGGCTGTTACGTGTGTGGCACGACGTCCAAGCTCGTGTCTCTGTCTATCTGTTGGGATCTGACCTCGCGTGGTTCAAGTTCGAAGAGATACTGCAAGTCCTCAGTGTCGTACACAGGTCAGTACAGAACAATCTGAGTACAGTAAACCCTCGTCAATCCGAAATCGAAGGGACCCGGGAAAATGATTTCGGTTTATAAAAATTTGGATTAACCAAAAAGTCGTTTTTCCCGCTCAGAATATAGTCAATTTTTTATTGTGTGCTAGAGGAAGCTGTCACCAGCTGAGACTACGTAATAGATCCGTTGCTAAGGGCCTCGCTGATCGTGTGAACTCGGCTATCTCCGTGACGCGCAATCTTCATATGGCCTGTTTCTATTGGCGCTCGGCCGTCCTGAGCTGGACAAACGAGTATTCCAAGCTCAAACTTCGTCAAGGTCGACTGCATTTGTCGCATTCGGTACACAAAGCATGGAACAGCTGAGCGTGCTTCCACGCATTCTTAAGCATCATATAAATAGGATGGAAATTGGGAAAACAATGATAACTTCTAGGAATTTACTCGAATTATTTCGAATTATCCAATCCGAAATCAGTATTAAAGTGAGTGAAGGCACGAAATATTAGTTCGAATTACGGTTTAGCTGGAATTCGGTTTAACCATATTAATTAACATTGAAATGCCTATACCTTCAGCTGGGGACCGATTTCAAGTTCGAAGTACGTCAAATTTTGGATTAATTGATTTCGGATTAACGAGGATTTACTGTATATCGTTGTACGGTGAGACCAACTGGTACGTTGCAGAGCATACAGGAGTTGGTGATTACTGATGATGATGTAAAAAACAGTGAAATGTGACATATAATATGCACTTGAAAATAAATAGACATACGCACTGAAAACGACACACAAGCCAAAAGTGAAGATTTATTAGCCCTATTGGCAAAAATCAGTACCAACACAATCAATTCACATAAAATGACTTCAGATAAATTGTTTTTCTGTTGACAGTTCACCTTATTTTTTGGAAAAGAAAGAAGCCTCCCATTTGCCTCGGTCAGTCAAGGCTCTGCCTTGTAAGCTAAGTCAAGTTGGGCAAGGGTTCGAGTCCCACTTGAGGCATAGTTCTTTTAAACATCTTTCATCTATCACCTGCTCCTTTTTACCCAAATAATGTAGCTGTTGTTGGGGCCATTGCACATAAATAATCATCATAATCTTTTTAGTAGAACAGCAACTTCTTTGTTGTTCAGAATGAAAAAAGTTTGGAATGATCTCACCAACTTGAACTTTGTTCAGAAACATGCTTCTAGCAAAAGTACTAATTTTGCCAACATCGTTGACTGTGGGATAGTCGTTTTCTTGTAGAGATAATTTGTATGGTGTAGAGTAAACCCGCTTTATTTCAAAGTTCAGTATACCCAAAAATACCCAATTTGCGTAACATCATTTTGAATTATAGAAATATTGAACATTCAGCTAATGAGTTGAAAATCAGTAGGGACCATAAGTATAATTCTGAATTGCAGCAAATTTTGAATGATCGAGTTTGAATCAATGAGGGTTTACTGTATGTTTCCAGATTAATGGAAGTAGGTGAAGAATTCTGTGGCAGTAAATCTGAAGAACTTTTGAACTCAATTCGTCATCAAAGTGGGAGCTATTTTAAGAACTACCACCGCGCGCGCCTAGACGAGATCCGTATCTTTGTGGAGAACGACGGCTGGGAGATTTGCCCCGTCAAGTCTAGTTTCACCATTTTACAACTGCAGGTAGGTGTAACAACTGTAGGTAGATGCTAGGGCAGAGTTGTACATTGAAAATGTTGTTTTCCAATTGAAACAACTTTATTGTGACTGTGCCTATATCACCATTCACTAGTAGGTAAGCTTGGGCAAGCCCTATTTGCAATTTTGAAAGATTCATCAATGATTCTCTATAACTGTATTTATAATACCGCGTCGTAGTGTAAATTCTATATTCCACGTCTAACTATTTTGAGCTACTTCCACATTATTGACGTTGGATTGAATAATTACCCCTGCTAATTTGTATTTTTAATGTTTGTTTTTTCAATATGATGTTTTTAAAAATGTTGTTCATTGTTTATTGACCATTGAACTGAATCCATGTGTCCAGCCATTTAATGTGTGAACAGCTTACAGTAACATTGTATTTCTCTATATATGTGAGTGGTGATCTAAGTGTGGATAACCAGGGGAAACTTGCTTACTCTCTCGTACTCTACGTTTTGCAGGAATTCAAGTCTCTGCGCCACATCCTTCGGTCGTGGAAAGCCAAAGAGCCCGATTGCTGCAGTAGCAGTCATTCGCAAGATGGCAGTTCCGCGACTGGCGGCTTCTTCTCGCGCTACTCAGAGTCGGGAAGTCCGTTCGACTTTGGACCCGACGAAACTCCCGAAGAGGACATCTTGGCCAATATTGGGGTCAGTCGCACACTAACCTCTCATTCTTACTCTCTCTCTAATTCTAAATTGCTTTTGTAGATTTATTTAATAGGCGTCAAGCTATAATTGAGGGTTATATTCATATCAATTATTCTTTGGGGTGGTAAGATTGCCCTTGTGGTGCCCCATCCAAACTATCTTACCTTGCATCCTTAGCCTCGATTGTGGAACGTTGATTTTGTAGTTAATACTGATGATAAAAGTAATCAAGTAAATTACAAATGCTACAAAATTTCAAACTAGCTCAAAAGGTACCCTATAGATGGAGTAGTCTTAAGACAGATTTCGACAAATATAATCCTATTAGGCTTAATATAAAGTCTGATTATAAAACATAAAGTTTTGACAAAATCCTGAAAATATAGACTTATTTAAATTTGGTCAAATTGTGTCATCTCGAAATATTTCTACTAGACACCGTATTCAATTTGTATGCAAAAGAGCCAACACTTGATCCAAGATTCAAACATTGCATCAATCTAATTAAATTGATAGAATTCCTTACATGCAGATTGTAACCGAATTGGTTCTCTACGTGAAATTCTGACCTGATTCTGAAATCCTAAATTCATGATCTCTGACTCTATCCTAGGATGAAAACTCGGGGTATTACTCGGACGAGAGCGATGAAGATATTCCTGATGAGTTGAAAAGAGATTTCGTTGACGAAAACGCGGGCGAGACAATTAATAGCACCGTTAAGTAAGTTTTTGCCGGTTGTTATTTTGTAATACTCAATTATTTCTTTTCTCAAAGAGATTATGATACAATTGCCAACCCTGAAAACAGGTATTGATTATACCGTATACAGTAATGTGTATTTATATCTTCTTAGTAGGGGCCAAATGTCTCGCACCCAATATTGTCTTGATGTTTTAGATTAGTGCTGTATTTTATGCTCACTGATATTATATTCACTAGGAAAACGTATCATATGCGTTTCAAGATGAGAGAGGAGAATGAGCCGCCCCGGTGGCTAAGTCAACTATCGCTAGCGGTAGTAACTGAAGTCATCGTTGGGCGTGGGTTCGAGTCCTGCATGAGGCATGGGTTTTTGTAAACGTCCTTTCACCTGTCATCACTTCATCGTTTCATAATCACCTGCTCATTCATACCCCCGTATAACCTAGCTGTTGGTGGGCTCGTTAAGCAACATTAGAGAGGAGAATGAAGAAATGTAAAAGAAAATCTTCACAATGGCTCGTCCGATTTTGTATAGACATTTTGTAGTAATGTGTAATGTGTAGTAATGTATAACTGTTTTGTTTGAATTTTCATGAAAATTTGAATCTTCAATGAGAAATCAAGTTTCTCGTCCCTTGGTTATTCTGACAAGGTTTTTCAAAATTTGGTACTGTTTTTTTTTTCAAAGTTCCAAGTTGGATAAGTCTTCATGCTCACAAAAGTTCGTGATAGTAAATGAAACTGTCAGATCTGTGAAACATATTTAAGAAAGAACCATAGAGAGAGCCATAAGAGTCGCATGGAAGTTTTTGCCAAAGCTTGTCTACAAAATATTTTTATGCGCTGGTCAAGACCGGCTTAATTTGTCACCTGTGTCATATGTGTATATAAATACTGGTCTAGTAATTGTGTCCTTGTCTAGGAACAAACATAAGAGAGAGTCGGGGAAGAGAGAGTCGAAAGCACCGATCGTGACCAACACCACGCTAACGGTGTTACGGCAGTGTGGGAAATATCTACAAATGAGCCGTTTACTGCGACCGATTGCTGGCGAGGTGATTGCAGGAATGAGTCAACTGTTCGAGTATTATCTCTATACTGTCTACAGCTTCTTTGCTTCTGATCTGGTGAGTACACTCGTGCTGAGACGGATGGACCAATTGCTAGCACTCTGAACCGTCGTCCATGAGACCGAAGTTCGATTCCCGTCTTATTAGGCCACGGCTGTTTTCTTTCTACTAGTCTTTCCATCACCTCGTTCATCATTCACCTCATACACTTCAATAGATTGTAGTTTTCAGTACTATGCATTGTTAAACCCAATATGAAATGAAAATATAATTAAAGTACACTCGTCTTTTTCTACTTCCTAGTGTGCACCTTCTGTGCAATGTACAGCCAGCGAGTCATTCAAATACCACATGTCACTTCACTGGTTATAAGATCTCTAATGCTTGACTGGTGATAGATGAATCAGGAATCTTATAATTATTGTAAAACATTTTATGCAATTTAGACGAATGTTTCTATTCAAGTAAACGTGCAAGAATTTCATGAATGTCAAAATTCATGTTTTAAAATAAGTCGAGTTATTCTGAAGTGTATCATCCACATTCTTGAACGTGCATACGTGTGGCTCATTCTGTGTGCAAATGGTTGAACTGCATTCATGTGAATACTGGGGGGATGTACTGGCAAATGGCAATACTTGTCCAAATATGGGAGGCAACTACCGGTAGTTAAAATATTTCGATGGTTGGATCTGTTCAAAATTGAGATTATTCAATCTATTCTTAAATTTTTTCTATTCCTGTTTATGATATAAATTATAAATAACGTAACAAAACACGATTGAGGTGAAAAGTTTGAATAAATTGATCGAGAAGAAATAATAAAAACAAAAAACCCGTGTAAGAGAATGTTTTGTCGGTTTCATTTTTGTACAGAATGAGTCACGGAGTGCCTGGAATTCATCTGAAATTTTCATTTCTGATAGTTGCCACGTGACTGGTCAAACGGTCAGACTGAACGCTATTAAAACTAGATTGTTTTGAACGATGTTGTTTGGCCTTAACTCTCCGATCTGATGAGACCTAGTTAGGTGTGATTCAAAATGAAGAATATGTAACTTAAAGTGGGTTTGTTTTCAGCCGGTCCCAACTCATTCGTTGTATAATCTCAAGCTCCAAGCGACTCTCAAACGCATCGAAGACAGCTTGATTCTGCGAGACAATGTCGATTGTGATGTCGATCAATACAAGGCCGCCGACAAAATTCACAAGCCTTATCTTAGTCCGTGTGTGGATTTGAAATGGAGGGAGAAATTGTATGGGTTAGCCGAGAGAATCGTAGCCGTTGAATCTTCCATTTTCTTAGCGAAACAATTCGAGTTTCTCCGAGGGTATTTGGAGCACTTGGTACCGCCAGCCAACCGCCACTTCCTGCACCAGTTTTATTCTCAGGTGAGCCAACCCTCGACTTCATGTATTACTCGAAGCCTTCTCTGTCATCGAGGCATTACAACCAAATATCAGTTGATAGCTTTTACAACTTGGTTGGGCCATACACGACAGAAATTAGAAATTGACAGTAAACCCGACTTCACGAGTATGGTGTGCCCAATGATATTTCGTGCCTCCATTCACAAAATGCAGTACGTAGAAGTAAGGAATTAGCCGTAAGCAATGTCTGCAAACTCTAAACCTTACTCCAATTTGATTTCAAGCTGTAAGCGCCGTTGAGTCAAACTACAAATTGCCAACTGCGTGAAAATTTCGTGTGCACTGGGATGATCAATCCATCTCATTAGCCATTTATCATTGCATAATTGCTCTGAAAGCTTACTCTTACTTGTGAAGTTGAAGGAAAAATCCGAGTCTATTGAATCCACATGTCATATGATTAATGCATTCAACTAGTAGTGTGTAAAAAATGTGAATTAAATTGTACATACAACTTGGTCGTAGTGATTTTTAGTCTCGTTCTGCATTTTGAAAATCTAACCGGCTCGCTACCCTCTATGACGGCATTGGTGGTATCGATATCTAATCATTCCTATAACAATAGCTGCGTGGAGCTACAGTTATGCTGTTTTGTATGAAATAGTTATATTAGAAGAGTGCAGCCACAAACATATGGAGCTCACATTATAGTTTGTAGTACTGGGAAATCCAGAATTAATATTTGGAATGGTACATGAACAATGCATATGGTTTTAATCTTCTTTGTTTTTGACATCTCACTGGGTACGCACGGTGTTAGGTTTGGTATACATAGCCCGCTTGGCTGCCATACGGTCAACAGCAGTCGCTTCACTGTACCTCCAATATCGTCAGTCTCAAAAGACAGGCACTCAGAAAAAAATCAGTTTGACTAGATTAGAAATAGAAGAGAAAAATCTTTTACGACAACGATTATGTAAACATTTCTCTTCACGGTCAAACTAAGAAATGCCTGTTTCAAAGTCGCATCAGGCCTTTTAGGACATCACAACTCTGGGGCAAGATAAGAAGGAATATTGACGCTATCTCTTCCCTAGTTTCAGAGAAACTAGAAATCACCGTCTCAATTTCAGAAATTATAATTTATTTATTTGCCCTCCAGGACCCACTTCCTTTTCTGACTCATGAGTTAGGCATTTCACGAGCTGTATTGAAACTTGAAAAGAATCGGGTAATGCCTGTGTCACGACTCGGAAAACGAGGTGGATCCTAGAGGACAAATAAATGAATTATAATTTCACAAACTGAGATTGTGATTTCCAGTTTCCTCTAATATTAGGGGGGAAATAGTGTCATTATCCATCCAAATCTAGCCCCAGGGTTGTGATGTCCTTCTGATCTCCTCCTGATGCTAATTACTAGTATGAGAGTGTTGTTTACGTTTGGCAGACTGTGAGCGTGACGGCAGAACTCCGCCAGCCTGTGTACATGTGCGTCTCTTACCGCGCGGTGGATGCTCGCACGATCCTTTCTCTGATGGCCAAGGTCAACTGGGAGGTCAAAGAAGTCATGTCGCAACATAGCCAGTATGTTGACGTTTTGCTGAGAGTAAGTGCCTGTTGTTAGTCGTGCTAGATCGAAACTTTCGTACAAGTCAAGCTAATTAGGTGGGGTTAAGCCAAGTCCCCCATGTGACTGCCTGCTGTTGTCACACTCCATAGGTTGTACGGTATGTTACAACCAACACGAAACTTGCTGTAGGGACATGACTAACTTACAACTGTATAGATTTCTTACAAAATCAGTTGGATGAATTTTGAGAGAAAACATTACTGCATTTTGAAAATATTCCAAGAGGGGTAGGCACGGAAAGAAAATGTCAGATTTTTACTGAATCAAAATACAAGAATAATATACTTCATTTTAAATTTTCACATACATCTATCAAGCCTCTTTGAGGAAAATGATTCGGGTTTTCTCATTTTGTTGAATACTCTGGGTGGTCTTATAACGCAGTCACTAATAATACCTCTGAGTAATAACGCTACTCATTTGCAGGTGAAGTGAAGTAATGAGAGACCAGGTTATTGTTGACCATGTAGACAGTACCTTAGCTCTTCTATCCTTGTCCAGCCTCCACTCCCCGTATTCAAGTAGTGTTAGGCTTTACGTATCTATGATTATTTATATATAACTTGAACATATTAGTATATATTATAGGCACAAATGTAAGCTAGACTTCGAGGCATTGATGCCTTGGCAAAGCACCAATATGTTTGTAATAGACTGTTGAAAGGTAGCAAGTGCATTGCTAGTAAGGGATTAGAGGACACTCGGTGATTGCCGATTCAAAGTGCCACGATGATTGTTAGAAGTGCAAAATCATTTTCGGACAAATAGCGTCTATAGGTGGTAATGCTTTTATTCCAAAGATCGTCTTTATGTGTTACACTTACAACATACCAGAATAAGACTTTTGAAACAAAGTCAAATGTATACTTGAAAATATATTAGAAAAGCGTATACTAAAGTAGGGGTGAGCAAGTTGATGTTTTTAGCTTCGAGTCTGAATAAGGTACACGAGTCTCGATTCGAGTCCAAATCGTTACCGAAATGATGAGTGTAATAATCAAAAGAATAAGACAGTTAGTTGAACATAACTTTAACTCACATATTTTTTCAATTAAAAAACAGTAATTCCATGGCTGGGTTCTCACAATGTTCCAAGATATAACATACTGTACCTGTATTTTCATTTTGTGAATTAGAATTAGTCTAGATGATGGATTATCAAAGTTATTGGGAATATAATTTTTTGCACTCCAGCAATAAAACGAGAAGTAAATTTTACGGTTAAAAGTTTAATATAAGTAAAAGTGTTGAAAGGTTTAATTATACCCAGGTATATCTCTAGACATAACAGTAGACACTTGTCCTAATCATTGGATGGAGCTAGTTTGAGATAACCTTACCGTCCGTTACCTTCTTGCAGGAGTTACAACTGTTCAGCAAGCGGTTCGAAGAAACTGCCGCTAAAATTCCAATCTCGAGAGACGTTTACACGAGTCTATGGGAGAATGTGATAAAAATCACGTGCAACACATTCGTTGAAGGGTGAGTCCGTTTACTGTAAATGTCTGTCACCTCTTGCAGGAAGGAACGAATCCACAAGAAATATCAATATTTATTACTATTTCGTTGTTGAAATGAATTGGCATTAAGTGAGCTATGTCCAAGTTCACAGACTCTTCTCAAATGTAATATTAATTGTGAGTAATAACTAGATTCGACCTCCATCCTACTCTTACGAAGCTTTGTCTGTTTTATTTTATTTTGTTTCAAGTTTGTGTGCACTGCACAGGTCACACGGTTTGACCGGTCAACGTGAAACTCTTACTGGACACGCACACTCATCCAACTTGGAATTGTACATTTTTGTGGTCATATCAGCTGGACCACTTCCGAGAAAAATCATCACGAAATTTCGGAATAACTATTAAAATTCGGTCGAGTGAGAAAATTTGAAAAAGTGTCTTCAATAAATTATAATTATTAGTCACTATATAAACACATAAAAGATACACATTATTACACATTTTTAATACAAAAGGTGCAAGTACAGCGCACCATTCTATCAATTGAATTGAGTTCAAGTTATAGAATGAACAGAAAAAATGTAGATAGCCTATGTATAGGAAAATGGCCTGAAGCTAGACACATAATTTGGGTTGAAAGGCAAGGAAAGATCAGTAGCTTACCGATGGTGACGAGTCGAGTTACTCGTAATGAAAGGTCCGTATATATATATATATATATATATATATAAATTCATTGGTAGCCGCCCCGGTAGCGGGTTCGAGTCCCGCATAAGGTCCCGCATGGGTTTTTGTAAACGTCCTTTCACCTATCATCACTTCATCGTTTCATTAACACCCGCTCATTCGTACCCCCGTATAACCTAGCTGTTGGTGGAGTCGTTGAGCAGCATTTAGAAAAAAAAAAAAATCATTGGTGGAATAGTGCGCGGTACTAGCACGTATCAAACCCCGCCACTGATCTGTTTGCAGGTTCTCTCATGCCAAGAAGTGCTCAAACGGCGGTAGGGCCTTAATGCAACTCGACTTCACGCAGTTCCTATCCAAGCTGGAGAAACTGACGTCACTGCGGCCGATACCGCACCGAGAACACGTCGAGGTCTATGTCAAGGCCTACTATTTGCCCGAGACCAGCTTTGACTCGTGGATCAGAGAGCATAATGTGAGTACAATGGAGCATGTTGCATTATGCATGGGTTCTGATGTGAGGCAATAGTCTTTATTTCTTGTTATCTTGTTACATAATGTGGAAACAACTAAAATTGGAATGCACATTAATTTCCAACAGTCGTTTTTTTTGGAACAAAAATTATGTTTAATGAATATCAATTTTTGATGGATGATTGAGAGATGAGAGTGGATGATATGTACTCTTGTGATGAGATCCATTAAGATTGAGATATATGGTGAGTATGTGTTTCATCTAACCTGTACCCACGTCATTATTTCTTGTTTCATTTGTATCTCTTGCTCTGTATCATCATCTATCATACTGCGACAAGTGGACGAGTGGCTAGCACACTGAATCGTACTTCAGGAGAACGAGGTTCGATTCCCGCCATGGTCGACCATCCTGACAAAGGTTTTTCATGGTTTCCCTCTGTCATTCAGGTCAATACTGGGATGAATCCTTGACAACAGGCCATAACCGACTTCTTCCCACTATCCAAAAACATATAATAAAATAACATTTTATCTCATCATCTCACCATCTCATATTACACCAACGGCAATAGATCGTAGTTATCAGTACAGTGCGCCGTTGAACCCAATATACATTATATTACTTCTCACATCATCCATTACAAGTTGATATTCTCTTAATTATGCCCTTCTTTTCATAAATGAAAATTAGGTTCAGACATTTTTTGAATACGTAAATAGATATAATATTTACGGATTAATTGTCAAGAAAATGTGTCAAGACTCTATTGAAAAGAACTATGACTACGTATACCACACAGTCGGGAAACGGTTTGGGCAAACCGGTTCACGCTGAAACGGTTCAATAAATGTGTGTATATCACAAGAATTCAGAAACACTTTGACAAAACGTTTCAGCGCCAGCCATTTTGAATATTGGCAGCGCCTTGTGTGAATCTCGCGTTCAAGGTCACCCTGAATCGGTTTGACGTGTATATCAATCGTATCGAGTTCTCCAATTCACTTGCCAAACTGGATTGGAACTAAAGTGTTTTACACCAAAACCGATAGGTATATCACGATCTGTAAACCGTTTCAGCGTGAACCGGTTTGACCAAACCGTTTCCCGGCTGTGTGATATACGTAGTCTATGTTGTTTTCATGTAACAATAGCTGTAGCATGTAACAAGTGGTGGCCAAACGTATCTTTCCTCCGTAATGGTCAAACTGATTTTCTGAATATGATCAAAACTGTAGACTACAGGTAATTTATACCTGGGCTATTCTTGATTTCAGTGAATTTCCAATCATTTCAACAATTGTTTCTCCCCAATTTTCATCAGGGTGCCTAGTATCGAACTTTCACCAAAATCACGCGGAATTGAAAATTCCCATGTACCAATTCCGCCGTGGTTTTGTTCTCGTGATTTGCCCTAGTCTCGAACGAAAAGCGAGCCCGGTGGATTGCTTTCGAATGATTTCACACGGTAACAAAATTGCCTTTACTCCAACCAATCGGGGCTCTTTAAAATCATGACGTCATGAATTTGAATAAATACCGCCATCTTAAGACAAAGAATATATTTCTAAACGATTGCCGATTCGTCCCTGACCAAGCTTTGAGGTCATGTCAAAGGGATTGAATTGACAGGCGGCTTGACAAACCTGTGTAGGCCTATGCCATAACTGAGAAAGATTCAATACAAAACTAAGTGGGCCTATTATAATATAGTATATATAATATATTCCCTCATCATAAGATATGAATGTATACTATATTCTTTCTCATGGATCCGAACTGCTCGCATTTCTTGCTTATTCTATGACTTTATTATAGCTCACCAACTGCAGTGTCTCGATAGCTGCGATGTAAGAAACCTTGTGTTTGGGCCTAAGGTCCCCAGATCGAATCTAGCTACAGTTTTTGATAACTTTCCAATATTCTACAGTATTTTCCCAAATATTACATCCTAATAGAAGCATTAATGATAGAAGGTAATATAATAGTAATATTGCTGTAGGCCCAAGTGAAGAATTATTAGTTATGGCATTTAGATTGTAATCTCAATGGTTAAGGTTTGTTGTGCTAGGCTTTTGCCTCCTTGAATGTTTTATTCATTGTATTTTGCTGGTTTATACTATATTTTCTCCAAAGAAAAAACTACCTACTGTACATTTTGCAAGTAATGAAGAGAGTTTAGCTGGCTAGGCCTAGTGCATTTGGTCCTTGGGATTGTGAAAAGACAGCCCTGTATTCTGCCAAGGAATATATTCCTTGGCAGAATACAGGCCCAGACTTAGCATAGGGCACAGATCTGCACAACAGAACAGTGAACATAGAATCTACAATCTACATCTACAATCATTAGTCAATTGACTAATGATTGTAGTTCAACGTAGGTTTTGTTTCAAAAGGCAAATGATTCATCATCTTACAATTTATGCTTTACAGATGAAGTCTATGCTAGGCCTACCCCTAGGCCATAGAGAAAGGAAGTTATGCCTAGGCCTAGGTGTACGATGTTGGAAGGGATGCCTGTCACACATGATAGTTTTACACAATATTCCGAATTGATGCCTTTGGTAGAGAATATAAGTCAGTAAATCGTGGATCCTATAAATCACCGGCATCAAAACAATATAGAAATTTTTTCTCATCTAATGACTCGTCCATCAATCAATTCATTTTCCAAATATTCATCCAGCAATGCGTCCATCTTTATTCTTTAGCGATCTGACAGTTTAGAGGTTCAACTATATGCCGTGCGACGCGCTTCACTCTTTCACCGGTGAAATTCAAATTCAAGAACCAAATGCTTAGGGTGGATTGCAAGAACGAAGTTTAAACCCCGGTCTTCTTAGACGGCGTCTAAGTACAAAATAGCATTGACGAGGCAATGCTATTTTGTACTTAGACGGCGTCTAAAGTAGACCGGGGTTAAACTTCGTTCTTGCAATCCACCCATAGTAAACATTTCTATACGGTGGAAGTGAGCACTGCCGCGTGGATTGAGGGTTTTCAAACCTTTGAACATCATTCTATCTGGAAATTTCATCAAAGTATGCGTGACTCATACAATCAAAATCTTTATTTTATTATCTGGAATGAAATATTTCTATCAAGAATATTATCCTGGTCCCTGGCAAGATAGTTATAGGATATTAATGTACCTATATCTATAAAAATACATGATAATTTAATAACATTAACAGAACAAAGTTTAGTGACAAGTGAAAGAGTAAAACATTGGTGATTGAACTTTGTGCCTGACAGGCTACATTGTATGAAGTAGTGCCATTATTGCAGCCATTATATTCCAGCACTTATAAGTTTTTTTACCACGTCTAAAAATGTAAAATTGAATCTAATATTTGTGTCACCGTTAGTCTCAAGTGCTAGTATTTTCATATTTCTATAGTTGACATTGCCCTTTAGCCTCAACTGATAGTGATACTACCTCTGTTTAATTAGGGCTCTCATAATATGGAAATGAAAATCTGGGACAAAAAATTTCAGTCGAAGGTGGAACTCCTTGAAACACTGCCACCGGAGGTTGGTTTTCGTAAATACTATAAAGCGCGATAAAGTTGAAAGTTAGCTTATATCAAAAGCATGTTTTTATTATTATGTTTCAGCCTCTTGTCATGTGAAGTGTTTTTATGCTGTGTATGTGAAACATATTTTATCTTTGAAAAAGTTGAATTTTTCTCCCTAGGTCTAAGGTAGTGTTGTGTTCAAGATTGATTGATGAATAAATGATATTGTTTACGTTTACACATTATAGACTGTTTTGATTAATTTTAAATCTCAAATGTTGAGCCTATATATTTGATTATTATGACTAGAACTGTTAACTCTGATTCAAACAGCCATGACAAAAGAACAAAAGTAACTCAAGAAACTGAGAATCGTCGCAAAGATTTTGAGTCACTTTACCTTCCGCTTTGCAGATAAATTCGGTTCTGCGCTTTGTTTTTCAGATCCATTTTGCTGTGTAGATGAGTTCAGTTTTATGATATCCAAAATGAAAAACAACCTATCCCAATAACCTAGTTGACCAACACCATTATTACAGACTCTGTTTCCATTTAAAAAGAGTAGCCTGCAGAAAGGTTTAATCCGAAAAGATTGTGAGCCAGGCGCAAGAACCACTTGACCATTTTGCCGTATTGAAATTTACCATCTAGTAGGATCTTCATATCTGAGTCTCTCAACAATTCTCCCAAGCGATTCATGCTCCTACCTTAGAAAACAGGACCTTCTCTTCGATTCTTATATCCTTATTTAAGGGTGAGGAATTGCACAGTGCAAACAGATATACATAGCAACAGCCAACACGTACGTCTCTCTTGTAATAATAATTGTTATTCATAAAATACTCCAGAGGTAGGCTATTCATTTGATGATGTTTTTGTATCTTGTAGCTCAAGGTTGAAGCAGTAGTTTGCTGTACTTTCTTCTGTTTCTGTCCCTGAACTGTGTCTATGCCATCAGCTTGTTAGTACTTTATTCATATCCTTATTCATATGGCCGAGGCGTTTAATGCACGCCATGCTAATAGGCAATGATGTAAGTCATCCTGGGAAATACAAGACTACGGAACTTGGTGCAAATTAACATTTTATTGACCAAGCTAATTGGTGACCATCGTCTTATTTTGGGTTGGCTTGAAAGTCAATCAACTGCTTATAATAGGCGATGGTTCGATCAGTAGGCCCTATCTGATTAGCGCCACAAGAATGTGGAGCCGAAGTCAGTGAGCAACTAGTTTGACTTTTTCGCATACGAGTGGCATCGTTAACACAAAGTTGATATATCTGACTGGCAATCAACGCGGTTATTTCTGAGCTGAAAATCATTTGAAAATAGTACCAGAGGCAATTTTTTGATATTAATTTCTAAACCCTTCAAAGCACTTGGAAGTAAATGAAAAGATCCTGAATTTTGGTTTATTCAAAATTAAGAATATTTATCATCCAACATTAAAAATATATCTGTAGACAAGTTATTAAATGAATCTATTTGAGCTCTGGCACAAATCTCTGTCTTGTCGTGAAAACTCTGTTCGTAGATATGTTCTGCCGGCGCTAAATAACCGCGTCGTCAAACCACAATATTCAATTATTATAATATTAGATATGGGCAGGAAGGTGTTCAATGGCATACTGTAAAGCCTCATCAATTCAAACTCTGGTGATTAAAATTCAGCTGTAATTCAAACAATAGTTCTGGTCCCTACAGAGTTTTGACCTATAACCTCAATGTTAAATATATCAACGATTCAAACTTTAATGATTCAAAATAGGTATTTTTGGGTGCACTGAATTTCAAATGAAAGAGGGATGGATGACTGTGGCAGGTGTTTTTAGATATTAAAAGTCTAATATATGCAAGGTAGTAAGTATAGAGCTTTTCAATAACTATAATTCCTTATCAACTGGTATTCATGAAAATATTTAATTAAAGGCCAGTAGTTACCAGTGTTATAGAGGTGAGAGTATATGTTTCAGTTAAAGGTCTACACAAAGGAAATTACAGAGCATTAATTAAATGCAAACTGTTTGATAGGTGTTGAAAAGATCTACACTTCTCATATGTTGGAATTCTAACTGTACAAATCAATTACCTGGCTAAACATGTTGTGATACTATCTACAAGATTGAAGGACGAATGTTTTTTTTACTTGAACATGTTTATTAGGTACAATAAATATAAACAAGAAAGGTTTCAGAAACAGATGGTTAATAAACATACATTCAAATGTTCAAGTCAATTTCTAAAACATAATAGCAAAGAGCACCCTTTTTGAATGAAGTTAAGAACAACCAATAAGGTCTAAAAGAATTTAAGTATGGTAGTGGAAGACTACCATAAGGGTCTGCTTTTACAATTAGTTGTCTAAACGTTGGTAATTATTAAACCACAAGCGATTTGTCGCTTCTCCGTGGAGCTGTGTGATTTCTACGGTGTGTCACCAAGTACGAAAATAATGCAGTTTAATGATACGATAAAGAGAGTTTGTCTTCATTGCCAGTCTGGCTTCCTCCGCATACGATCGATCGCTGCTGCCGAGTAAGGATCAATCTTGGGGACCCGGCGAGCAGCTTGTACAACTACAACAGAATAAACGTTCATTAGTAGCTATTTATACTGGGTTTATACTATTTATACTCTGGACAAAAATCCAGAGAAAAATCATATGGCCCTGAAGCCGAGTTTGGAAGAGAATGTATGCTGTCTTTCCAGCCAAAAGTTATGTCAAATAATGAGCCTTGTGATCGGTTCCTCGATGCAGCAGATTGAAACGAAAAAATTTGAAGATTGGAAGACATGAATCTCAATTATGTAGTACTGTTTCAGTTTTAGTTTATTTCCCATCCACTTTTTAACAATACTCACAATTATATTCAACGTTCAAGACTTTCAATCCTTTTCTCGTTAAAGGTGCAATATAATATACCCTCTCGCACCTAATAGGCCTAGTAGTTTTACCCTGGAATTTTTTTTTTGTAGTTCTTTGTTGCCCTATTAAATGAAACTACAGCACGTATTTGTTATGTTCTATCAGTTTTAATTCTCTCAAACATGCAGATTATCAGTGAGGTTAGGGCAGAGGGCTGGGCCGTGCTGGTTTCACGTCATTATGGCGGCACACATTTTTTTTCCCGTCCAACACTGACAGCGTGGTCATTTTGTCACCCATTTTCCAAAATTTCATGCTGAATAATTTGGTGTAGATACTTGGAAGAGTAGAAATAAAATAGTAATAAGAAAAGTGGACATTTAATTGAGCTAAAAACAATTACGTGCGTGCTTTGGTTTCCTTCACTAGAGGGAACTGAGATCTATAAATAAATAATTTCCAGGGAAAAATAGGCCTACCCAATCAGAGGTATATGATGGTATAATGCACCATTACGAAACCGTGCACCTACTATTCATTTTATTCATTTTTTGAGTTGTTGTCTCTTGGTTGATTTATTTTAGCTAGCGACGATTTGCCAATTTGATATCGATCATTGTTTCAATATTGAATTAATCGAATATTCCAATTCAATAACGAATCAAAATCCTAAAAATCAAATCGATAAAAAATATCAAAATGGAACGGTAATCCTATTATATAAACATGGTGTGCATAAGTGAGCCATCCAATCAATATTATGAACAAATTACAATGTAACAAAAATTGTTCATATTGTAACTTGTTCTACTGCATATAGGCCTACTCAAATAAATAATAATCTTCCAATTCTTTTGAAATTACGCATAAGTTCTCATCTTCCTCACAAAATATGAATGGAGATATTTTTACCTGTTGGTGCCCGTTTGTTCATCCCTGACTTGGGCAGTCCTCCAGCGTGTAAGGGCACGGAATATGGGCTCACGTACTTGGGGGCACTTGGGCCGGGTCGAGATCGCAAAACATTCTCGCGGCGATCTGGAATAAGTCAAACGGATGGTTGAAGGGACGAATCAGGAGCCTTTTTCCTGTACATCGTAATTGGTGGGACTGATTATCCATCTCAACTGTCTTATCTTTAATTTCCTATTTATGAATATATAGGAAAGGAAAATTGATGTGATAGTATCTATATTTAATAAAATCATTCTACCAAATACTACACCATGCATTTTACTCTTTTATGTATTTATAAATAGGAAATTGAATATATGACAGTTGAGGTGAGTATTCAGTCACGTATGACATTGGCATTGTTCAGGACTGATGCTCCAGTACAGTGAAACCTCTGTGTATTGTTTTTCAAGGGACCAGCAAAATAAACCATCCTTACAGGAAAACTATCCATCCAGGAAATTCTATCATTAGCTATAACTAAGTTATATGGGAGGAGGGAGGGACAAAATAAATAATTGAAGTGGGAAAACGATGGATGTGGGAACGATGTATAAAGCTTTCGCTGTATTACTCACTTGTAAAGATATTTAAAGTGCTTTACCTTGCGCTGCTAACATCTTGCTGGGAGAATCGCGCTTCACGGTACTTCGATTCGGTGCGCCAGCTACAACTCGATCCCTTACGCCGGATTCACCTGAGATAGAAACAGGAAGGATTACCCTCAGGTCACAATTTGTAGCCTCTCGTGACTTGTCCAACTTGAGCAATGCTTTAGAAACTGAATTAAATTAGGTATAGCCATAGGGGTGATTCCTGCACAAATCGATGGTTTTACCAAACATCATTATCTACCATCCACTCTTTGTATCATCAAATAGCCCACTTGTTATTGGGATCGTTGAGCAGAAAACAATTAATCAATTAATCAGGTGACCATTTTACTTTCATTAAAAAAAAGTTGTGGAACGTAATGAAGTTGAACTTTACCTGTGCGACCCGGCAGTTTCTTGGGGAGCGCCAGATTCTCTTTCGACCAGGTAGAACGTACTTGCTGCGACTTCTTAGTCCATTTGCTGAAACTTATTTCGTTGTCAGCTTCTGAAACAGTGAATATTTCATTAATTATCTATCAGTTGTATTTCTGCATACACGTGTGAGGCATTAAAGTACCACAACCTTACCATTTGAGATTCGGTGCCCTGGTAGAGGAGATGTTACTCTTGCTGATGTGTTCGGCACGACTTTTCTCGCTTTCTTCTGTACATCATTCCGACGAGAGGTAGACGGTGCGCTGTAATCACCACTCTGAGCTGTCAACTTGGAAGACTGTGCTGGCTTCGGTGGGCGGTCAGCATGTTGACGAGAAGTAGACGGTGCGCTGTAATCGCCACTCTGAGCTGGCAACTTGGGAGTCTGTGCTGGCTTCGGTTGGCGGTCAGCATGTTGACGAGAGGTAGACGGTGCGCTGTAATCGCCACTCTGAGCAGGCAACTTGGGAGTCTGTGCTGGCTTCGGTTGGCGGTCAGCATGTTGACGAGAGGTAGACGGTGCGCTGTAATCGCCACTCTGAGCAGGCAACTTGGGAGTCTTTGCTGGCTTCGGTGGGCGGTCAGCATGTTGCCGAGAGGTAGACGCTGCGTTGTAATCGCCACTCTGAGCAGGCAACTTGGGAGTCTTTGCTGGCTTCGGTTGGCGGTCAGCATGTTGACGAGAGGTAGACGGTGCGCTGTAATCACCACTCTGAGCTGGCAACTTGGGAGTCTTTGCTGGCTTCGGTTGGCGGTCAGCATACTGACGAGAGGTAGACGGTGCGCTGTAATCGCCACTCTGAGCTGTCAACTTGGAAGACTGTGCTGGCTTTGGTGGGCGGTCAGCATGTTGACGAGAGGTAGACGGTGCGCTGTAATCGCAAGTCTGAGCAGGCAACTTGGGAGTCTGGGCTGGCTTCGGTTGGCGGTTGCCATCTTGGGACTTGTTGACATGGTCCTGACGCAAAGTTGTTGACAGATCTTTTTCTTGAGCCTTTGCTTTAGATTTTTTCTGTAGTTTGATCTTTTTCGACTTAGGAAGCTCTGTACCGTACGGTCCCTGCTTGACTCTTTTCGCAGTGGTCTGGTCTTTCTGCTTCTTCGTAGTACCTTTCTTCTTGAGCTTTGATGGTTTTTGTGTTAGATTTTCACATTTTTGCTGTTTGGCTCCTGAAAAATGAAAATATTGGTAATACCTAAAGGAGGCCAACACTTGAACCAGGGGGCTTTCAACGATTTCGTGAATAAGCGTTGTCAAAATGCCCAGATTCGAGGACAGATTGACTGAAAATTATATTGCTTACGTCCTTTCTTCTCTTTAGCCATCTGCCCTCTTGTCTCTTGTAGACAGCTGAAGATGTCGTTTAATAACGGACCAAAACCCATCGTATCATATTCACCATAATCTGCAACAGTGGACAGTTCGAGAATAATTGTGATGGAAATGTAAGAAAGTCTAGGGACGTAGCCACGAAGAGAATGTTGGAAGTGCTTTTTGACGGTTTTGAAATCGTTTGTCAATTCTGTAATTTAATTTTGTGCTAGACTCGACGATCGATAACTATTGTCAAACAATTTTGTAGTGTTTGCAATATTTTATAATTACTGAAACGACAATCCCGTGCCATTGACGTAGCACGTTTTCAACTTGTTACCAATAGCTCAGAGCAGATAATACTAAATCAGTATGACATCATTGGCGTATCACGGTAATATATCACGATATTATATTCAACATTAAAAATTATGAAAGATAAACAATTTTTGTAACGTGTGCATTTATATTGGATTTTTTGTAAATAAGAAAAAATAAGCCATCTTGTTCATAAGTAATATTGTACTTCAATAGGCCTATATCATTCAATCATAATCAATAAAAATGAATAAGTTTCAAATGCTGGAATCATCTATTTCTTAATATCTGTTATTCACTTTTACAATGTGGGCATATATTTTTTGAGTCCTTGACTAGTGCCTCTAACTTAAATCAACTAAAAATCGAGCTGCTTATATATTTATACATACAGTAAACCTTCGTCAATTCTAACTCTGATACAGTAATTTACATTATGCTATATGGCAATTCAAACAACGATTCTAGTCCCTACAGAGTTTTGGCGCATAAGCTCAATGCTGAATGTTTCAATAATTCAAATTTTGTTATTCAGAATGGGTATTTTTGGGTCCATTGCATTATTTATATTGATTTAACATAAAATTCTATAGTTTTGGTCTATGGATTTGGTAATTTCACTGCAATTGCCAACAATTGTTGCGGAAATCCGTCTGAAGTGATATCTTTTGAATACACTTGTGCTTACCTTCGCCATCAGTCGTTGAGACTTCAGCCTCACTCATTTTACCCTTGCCGATTTTACCCTTGCCAATTTTCTCCTTGCCGATTTTCTCCTTGGTGATTTTCTCCTCGCTGATTTCTTCCTCGATTGTGGTACCCACGTCAGGATCATTCACCTCGTACGGCCATTCCAGTTCCAGCAGACTCTTCACCGTCTTGCCATCATCAGACGTTGTATAGTATCCTGAAAGAATATTCACGTCGTTATGTACAAGAGGTGTAAAGATAATGAAACGTCAGGATATTGTACATAGTATTTTAAATTATATCACGTGATCACATTGAAAATCTTGTAGTTTGTAAAATGTTGGGAACATCTTAGATAAGTATGTGAACATAACCACCAAATTCAAGAAATTAATATTTGTAAAATGGGTCGATAAATTGAGAATCGTTAGAGATCGAAATAGAAAGATTGATTGTTTTACTCTATGATGTGATTGACATCTACGTATCTCACGTGGCTGAACACTCGAGACTGTTATTTCTTGAGCTGGTCAAGACTTGGGTATGGTCGTGTCTTAGTAGGCCTGTGCGATTCGTTTCAAACAATAATTGCAATATCGGTGGATAAAATAAATCTTCCTGACCCATCCAAAACCTCTAGCCAGAAGCATTCATATAATATTTGAAAAGTAAAAAAAAAGTAGCCAGGCATAGGAATCGAACCCAGCCTGCCAGAACGCTAACCAGACACCTTACCGTCAAGATAACCAGACTCCTTACTGCCCGAGCTAACCAGACGCATCGAGTTATTACTAGTTATACGAATATCTAGACGATATGGTTTTGGGGGCCCTGTTAATTTCCTGTCTTGACCTGCTCATGTTATTTCTCTATTGAGTGATTTACTTTTGATGACATTTCACTGCAAATTGGAAACCTTTCATCACAGGGACTTATTATACTTTTATTATTTTGGTATCACCAAAATATTTAAATTATGAACTAGAACTTCTTCGTCTTTTCAGCCGAACATAATATTTGTGACGACTGTACACACACGTGACATTATGTGAGAAGTTTGAACAGGTTCAAATCGAAATAAATGAGATATTTTACAAAAAGTGTACCTAATATAGATCGATTTTCAATTGATCATAATACCAATCTATTTTAATTTTTCAGGATATACACACGTTAGACCTAGTACAGTGCTATGATAAAACATCAAATTGTTTGGTTCCCAGTCCCCAAAAAATGACCAGAGCTATAACACAGAGGCGACAAGAGTGACAACGGACATTGTGATAGACATTTTAGCGACAAGGGCATACACAAGGAAAGTCTTTGGTGGTAGACAGAATTGGTTGATGTAACTCACCGTGGTAATAGTCCTTGGTAGACGTTGTGCTCTCTGATTCACCCGTAACAGAGATCTTGTCATTAATATGAAGGGCTGCCAACTCTTCGACTGTTTTGGGAATATTATAATCCTCTATGAAAGACATGAAGGATGGCTTGGCGGTTGGCTGACGGTTCGGGTTGTTATAGATGCAGACTTGCATGTCCTTCTCGTCGTATGGCTCCAAACTATCTTGATCACTGGCAGAAGAAACTCTTTCACTCTGAGGAGCAAACGTTTTCGGGGCATTTAATCCTGTCTTTTTGGAGGCCTTTAATCCAGTCTTTTTCGAGGTTTTTGCTTTTTCGCATTTAGGAGCTTTTGATCCAACCTTTTTATGATCCTTAGATTTGGTCTTATTCGGAGCCTTCGAGCCCCCCATTTTCTGGGCTTTTGATCCAAACCTGTCAGAGCTGTTCGAAATGCATCCCCGAATTTGTGAAACAGGCCTTTTACCACCTGTTTTACTCCGTTTCTCAACTTTAGAAGCAGAAGTTCCTCGTTTGCGGCCTGGACGCTCTTGTCGAGCTTCAGGTACCTGCCGCTTACGAGCTTGCCCTTCTTCGGAATATTGTGTTTCGGGTCGTTCAAGGCAACTGTTGTCAGAATCACTCCTTGCGTCGTCGTCAGAATAACAGTTTTCAGGCCAATTTACTTCATCGACTTCCGGGTGTCTCTCGGTCTCTGTTTGCCCATACTCGGAACAATCAACATCAGAAAGGCATTCTTCGTATCGGCGTGTAGGTCGTCCTGTAACCAAAAGTCACCTTGTACAACTTTTTACCTCAACATACATATAAGAGCAGAAGAGCCTGGCACTTGATCTTGGGCTAGTTGTAGAGCTGCAAACACTGGAAGAGTGACTGAGTGGGAGAAAGAAGAGTTGGAGATCAAGTGTTGCAATGCACAACTTATCTAGCAAACCTGGAGGCTGGCCTGTGTCTATTTTCAGCCAGATTAATTTCAGATATTTGTAAATACACACTTGTGTTATGTAAAGAATTGATTACTAGTATGCTTTTCATTTTGTATCAACCTTCTTCAGGCATACATAATAAGACAGCAATAAAACATTATGCGATCTTGTTTGATCGATAACTGCTCTAGAGACCTGGTTTCAAAATAATTTTGGCCGGGATTCATCCAGGTCCAGCCTAGTTTGAAACACGAAATGGAAAATTATGAATGGTGCATTCCAAAGTACCAACTTTGAAAGTAAGTTACATTCTTTAAAGAGCAACGAAAAGTCTATTGTTTGGGCAGTTTACGTTTCTGTTATAAAACTGTAATGCTTTCTTCGATAAGTCGAGACTTGAGAGCCCGTGCCCAAACGTTCGGCTTCAGACTGATTCTGTTGTAAGGTAGAGGTCACTCACCCAAGGTCGGCTTGCTATAGATGTCGGATGCGATCGCCACATCGGTCTTTGACGGCGTCAAGTTGGACAGCTCCGATACCAATCGCCCTTTCTTGGAAGTATCTTTCTTCGTGGACCAGAGTGAGTCCCAACATTTGTCAAAAAAGTGAAGGTCATCTAAGTGCCTCATGAGTTCCTGGTCAGCCTTGATTTTGGCAATCATCGAAACGATACGGAGCTGCTCATAACCCATTCTCACTTTGGGGGGATTCTCTGGTAATGGATTTCGTCTGATCCCTTTTCTCATAGAGAAACCAAGCAATCTCACGCCTACAAACAAATACCACAAGTAACAATAGAATGCTCTCAGAATGTGAACACAGCCAACAAATTATTTAAAATACTGCAAACAATGTCACTTATGTGCGCTCAAATTGTTTGGTAAGTTCCTGTTTTTCCCAGGTTCAGCATACGTGCAACGCTTTCTGGCAATTTGATAGAGCAACAGAAAATGAGTTTATGATAATGGGAAGAGAGGTAACACCAGCACTGCGAGGGTCATGGTAACAAATAATACACAACGTTTCAACTTGATGCCCCCTTCTTGTTCGATGTGACACTATGGAGAAGAGATGAGAGGGGTAAGAGGTGAAGTCACTTGACGTATGAATGTCTAGAAGGCCAACAACTCGGTGGAGTCATTGGCACAGTCCGTTACTACCCAAGTCAATCTAAGGCACAAAAGGGCGTAACCTCAAACAAATTGTAACAGATTTTTATTTTTCAATTAATTTTCAATTTTTAAATTCAAATTTGACGAAAACTTGTGAAAATCGATTAATTAATTTTTAATTTAAAACTCTCAAGTTTTTTGGGTTGTTTCAAGTGATTTTATTCCCATGTTCAACTTTGAAATCATGAAATATGTCTTACAAAGCACAAAAAACAATTAGGCCATTCAGATAAAAATGAGTATGGATTTGTATTTGAATTAGGAATTAAAAAAAAAACTCAGTTCAAATAAATATGACGGCATCAAATCAAGCAAACTTGATGCGTAGTTGTGACATATTCGGTAATTATTTGAGTTGGTCTCTGTTGAATTTTAATTTGTCTCGCAAACTTTACTCGCTGGAACTATCAATCAAATTCTGAATCAATTCAAATTTAATCACAAATTCAAAGCAATTTTCATCCGATTGACTGTATTATATGATGTTGTGTAAAACATTTGTAATGATGTTAGAATAAATTGTGGAAATTATCAACATTGGCCAATGAAAATTAAATTCATTTTTCATAATAATGAGATTAAAAACCAAATGATGGCTTAGATTCGAGCAAAAGTTTTATAGTTCAGTTGGTCGTACCAAGACAATCAATATAGATGAACAAAATTCTGTTACAATTTGTTAGATCGTCTGGAGTTTACACACAAGTATATCCCACATTACGTGTTTCTCTACGTTGAAACAGAAAGACAAGTCTTGCTAAACTAGTTGGGTGTTATAAATTTGAGACCGATGATTATTTCAGCTTAATTTTAAAAGTTTAATTTCTTATGTGGTTAGTTAAATTCATAAGTAAAAACAAAACAAACCGTGCAAAATAAACTCCCAAAAGTTCAAGACCTAGAAATTATTGAATAATTCTATTTTAGTGCCTTATTCACTGTAGGGCATAGATGTTGAAAACGCATCAACTGTTCGAAACAAAGTTTTTGAAAATTGAACTGTTCGAAATAAAAGCCGTCATAAGAAACTGTTGTATTTTGATATTTTGGTTAGCTAAATGTTGACACCATCATAGGTTAGGTTAGGTTCAATGATTGTACGTACAAATTTAACTTGCATTGAATAAGTTGACGGTGTCAATGTTTCAACATGTGATCAATAGTTTGTCAAGGGGAAGAAGTTTCCAATTACGCCCACGTACACGCTAACTGAAATTATATTATCCTAATAGTTCATTTTTCGACGAGTTTTCTTTTAACAATTTTTATTTTTCAATACCTTTCTTTGAGTAGTCTTTTCCATCAGTCTTTTATTCTTGAACAGTTTGTTTTCAACACATTTTCCCAAGTTGGCCCCACTTTTACCCCTGTATAACCTAGCTACACCAATTGGTGTGGTCATTGAGCAGGATTAAAAACAAGTTAATAGAAACCCTTTTTTTTTCAATGACCAATCTTATTTTGTAATCTACTGCATCCAGTGAGCATTCACATGTTTTAGCAAGGTGGCAGGGTCTCTAGCATGTGATTGTGTTCCGGCTGGTGTCGGAAGTATTTACCTTTCTTATTGTCGGGGACGTATGTATGTGCAACGACACTCATGCCGGTATCTGGCGTAAACTTGGTCAGGGGCGTGGCAGGCAGCGTGACGTTGTCTGCATCGCTCACTGGCTCCCTATTCCTGCGCGTGATTCGCATTTTGTACTCCGGAGGGAACACGTTGTATTCGATGCCATTGCCGATTTCGGTAATCGACTTGACGACGTGATGTTTCAAATCTCCAACGGCTTCCGTCGAGTCTGAAAAACGTTGAAAGTGTTCTTATAAAAACAATCATTACTGACGGCAGTACGGATACTTGCAGATGGAAGTGTACATGGAAGTATACGTGGAAGCCATAGTCGAGCTATTTATGAAGTAGGTCTCCATTAGTTTCTGGCTTTACACTATTTTTAAATTTATTGGCTCAATTTTCATTTATGAAGATACTTGCTCATTATTCACTGTGAAAAGTGCCTGTTTCCCAAGCAGGAGACAAAGGAATTAATCTTACCTAGTTTGTCGTCGTCCGCTGGCTTGGCATCAGAACGGTGAACAGCCTTCTTGGTGTGAGTATAACGACTATTTTGCGTGGGAAGTTCGTCATAGCCCTCTCCGGTAATTGGATTACCTGCACTGCGTTGCGGTACCTTCTTTAGTACATGTAGCTGCATCATGCCCCTGGTATCATCCCCGAGGATAGGATTGCGATCGATGGTATGGAGGATCTGTCTCAGGCCGGGTCGTTGTCCAAACTTGAACTCCCCTCTTTCGGCTACATCAGAGACGGGTTCGATAACAGGTGGTGGGCTAGCATCCTCCCGTTGTGCATCGACTACCATAGATATGACGTCGTCGGTAACCTGATCTGGGCCGGTCGTCTCCCCGTCCTCCATCATCTCGTCTTCTTGCTCCTCTTGATCCATGGCATCTGGTGTGTTATCGACATTGCTGTCTACATCCATTTCGGCCTCATCGCACCCGTCGCCGGCACCTTCGTCGTCATTGCACCCGTCGCCGGCACCTTCGTCGTCTTCCGTGGGATCCTCTTGTTCGTCCTCGAACACTTCGGCCTCGTCGCTTTCCTCTTCTTCGCTGAGCAACTCTTCGTCCGAAGACTCAGGTTCGCCTGCCAAGAGTTCTGCCAGATCATCATCCATAAAGATATGGGTGAATTTCTTCTCTGCAGCATTGACAACTTCCTCCTCTGGTACGCTGACAGTTTCTCCATCTGTGGTGTTTGCGTCATCAATGTTATCCAGCTTTCCTACGACATATGTTCTGCTGTCTGGAACGTATCCCTCGTCTGACTCAGTATGGTATTCATTTTCCCATTTGGGCATAGGACATGTGTCACCTTCCGATAGGGTGTCGTCTGATGCATTGGGGTCAGGAATGTTTGTACGGACGCTCGGCCTGTTAACGTTAGCTACCGTGGTATTGGCATCATTGTTCTCCGCGGACGCGTTCAGTTGTCGGAAATTCCACTCTAGTACATCAAGATCGTCTTCTTCATCCACCGTGTCAAGGTTTTGTTGCCTTCTTTCCTTAACGACGACAAAGCTGGGAATTTGTGGTGTTCCAGGTCGCGAGCTGAGCCCTTTGCTCACAGAGCAATCTCCAACAACTAAAGGCGTGACACCACTGGTAGAAGGCTGGTTCTCGTCTGGACCAAGCTGCTGGGTGTAGATGGTTTTTGCTGCGTTTTGGTCTGGATCTTCAACCTCGCCGCTACGATTCGGGGCGTTTTCTACTTGTTGGTTGAAGAACGTTTCCCAGAAAAGTGGTGTGAGATACTTCCCGCCCGTAGGGGAGTCGGGTCTTCCTTTCTTATTCGTGTCGGAGTGACTGGACGAGACTGCGTCCATGAGCTGCGCTTCCTCGTCACTGCTGGAACTCTCGCCTAGTGCCAACCTGGCCAAGTACTCCTTCGCATATTTCGTTTCGCGATATTCTTGTTCCCAATGCCTTTTCCTCCGCTCCCGCTCCTGATGTGGTGATCTCTCCGGTTCACTGTCCTCTGTCTCGTCTTCTGAAAGTAGCTGTGACAGCGTTCTCTTCGTGCCTTGCTGGGCTCCTCCGTGGCTCGTACCGGCCGACTCGTCTTCAGAGCTTTCATATTTAGTGCCTCGACGTATCTCGCGCGTGCTCTCTTTGTCATTGGTGCTCTCTTTATCGCACATTTTAAAAACTCACCGAACCGTGTGACAGTCTGGAAATGTAAATATGATTTCATCTTAGAATCGAGACGTCATTCCATCATTCAATTTGAAATCTAGTTGGTTATAATAAGATGGTGAAAAACTGGAATGTATGTTTTTAAAAGCCATGTTGATGATTTGGCAAACAAGAGAATCAAGGTTCACATAAAAACGTGAACTTCAGTTGCGGAAGGAGCATTAATAAAGTTACCGTAATCACCGATACAAAAAAGTAGGGTTCGATTCCATCCCGGGCTACTATTTTGATATTATATAAATGCTTTTGGCTAAGGGCTATGGCCTGTGTTCTTTTTTAGCTACCAATATTGGTATTGTCTTATATTTCTTTTTTTTTCGGCCCGGCCTGAGCTCGGTGTATTCCTATCTACGACACTTTGACGTCACTTTAAGCGGGGGTCAGCTTCAGTTTTCAGAACAGAATTACCCCAGCAGAACACATGACTCATTGCTAGCAGAAAGAGATGTTTTTTTTTCAGTTTACTTTTGGTTAGTGTTTGTAATAGATATTCTGTCACTTTTGTTGTTGTATTTATTTTGTTCTATAACAGTGTTGGGTGGAAGAACGACCTTGTCGAATCCCGCAATGTCAGTATTTTTAATGACACTGAATAAAGACATTACCGTACTATTATTATT